>MU666188.1:118281-158913 GCA_026770625.1 Nicotiana glauca | reverse complement strand
TCGGTGACTTGAGACACCATTATATTCTCAAGTGGCGACTCTGAATTTTTTAAATAACTAATCCCGTTCCGACCGTCCTTTAATTGGAAAAACTCTTTTTATTATTATATCCTTCACGGGGTGTAAGCCTGTAAAGAAGAGGTGTGACACTCCTACCATATAAAGCCTCATACGGCGCCATCTGAATGTTGGACTGATAACTGTTGTTGTAAGCAAACTCCGCCAATGGCAAGAATCGATCCCAAGACCCTTCAAACTCAATCACACATGCACGAAGCATATCCTCAAGAATCTGAATAGTGCGCTCGGACTGTCCGTCCGTCTGGAGGTGAAATGCGGTGCTCAACTCCACCCGAGTACCTAACTCCTGCTGCACGGCTCTCCAGAACTGTGATGTAAACTGAGTACCTCTGTCCAAAATAATAGAGACTGGAATACCATGCAGACGGACGATCTCCCAGATATAAATCTCCGCCAACCGCTCCGATGAATAGGTGGTACACATTGGAATGAAATGAGCGGACTGGGTCAATCGATCCACAATGACCCAAATGGCATCAAACTTCTTCAAGGTATGTGGGAGTCCAGATACAAAATCCATGGTGATGCGCTCCCGTTTCCACTCCGGAATCTCTATCTGCTGAAGCAATCCACCTGGGCGCTGGTGCTCATACTTCACCTGCTGGCAGTTGAGGCATCTAGACACATAACCAATTATATCTTTCTTCATCCGCCTCCACCAATAGTGCTGCCTCAAGTCCTGATACATCTTCGCGGCTCCCGGATGGATGGAATACCGCGAACTATGGGCCTCTGCTAGAATCAACCCTCGAAGACCATCAACATTGGGCACACAAATCCGACCCTGCATCCTCAATACCCCGTCATCTCCAATGGTCATATCTCGGGCATCTCCACACTGAACCTTGTCCTGAAGGACAAACAAATGAGGGTCATCATACTGCCGCTCCCGGATACAATCAAATAGGGAAGATCGGGAGACCACATAGGCTAGAACCCGACTAGGCTCCGAAAGATCCAATCTCACAAACTAACTGGCTAAGGCCTGAACATCCATCGCCATAGGCCTCTCTGAAGCTGGTAAATATGCCAGACTATCCAAACTCTCCGCCCAGCTACTCAAGGCATCCGCCACCATATTGTCCTTGCTAGAGTGATACAGAATAGTAATATCCTAATCCTTCAGTAGCTCCAACCACCTCCTCTGGCGCAAGTTTAGATCTTTTTGCTTGAACAAGTGCTGTAAACTCAGATGATCCATGTAAATCTCACAAGGCACGTCGTACAAATAATGTTGCAAGATCTTCAAGACATGAACAATAGCAGCTAACTCAAGGTCATGGACAGGGTAATTCTTCTCATGTATCTTTAACTGTCTAGATGCGTAGGTAATCACCCTACCATCCTGCATCAACACCGCTCCAAGTCCAACCCGTGAGGCATCACAATAAACTGTATAGGACCCCGAACCAGTAGGCAATATCAGAATAGGGGCTGAAGTCAAAGCTGTCTTGAGCTTCTGAAAGCTCGCCTCACACTCATCCGTCCACTGAAATGGAGCACCCTTCTAGGTCAATCTAGTCATAGGGGCTGCAATCGATGAAAACCCCTCCACAAAACGACGGTAATAACCCGCCAAGCCAAGGAAACTATGAATCTCTGTAGCGGAGGAGGGACTAGGCCAACTCTGCACGGCCTCCACCTTCTTCGGATCCACCCGAATGCCCTCACTCGATACCACGTGTCCTAGGAATTCCACAGAACTCAACCAAAACTCACATTTTGAGAACTTTGCATATAACTTCTTCTCTCTCAGGGTCTGAAGCACTGTCCTCAGGTGCTGCTCATGATCTTCCTGACTCCGGGAGTATACAAGAATATCATCTATGAAAATAATGATGAACGAGTCGAGATAGGGCCTGAATACACTATGCATCAAATGCATAAAAGTTACTGGGGCATTGGTCAGCCCAAATGACATAACAAGGAACTCGTAATGGCCATACCGAGTCCTGAAAGCAGTCTTCGGAATATCCGGCTCCCGAATCTTCAACTGGTGATAACCTGAGCGCAAATCAATCTTAGAAAACACCTGTGCGCCCTGAAGCTAGTCAAATAGATCATCAATACGAGGAAAAGGATAACCGTTCTTCACTGTAACCTTGTTCAACTGACAATAACATAAAACCAACTTTTTTCTTCACAAACAAGACAAGAGCATCCCACGGTGAAACACTGGGTCGAATAAAACCCTTATCAAGCAATTCCTGTAACTGATGCTTCAACTCCTTCAACTCAGGAGGAGCCACACGATACAGAGGATTGGAAATGGGCTGAGTGCCCGGCAACAAATCAATACCAAAATCAATGTCTCTATCAGGTGGCATACCTGGAAGATCAGCTGGAAACATATCAGGATAATCCCGTACCACTGGGATAGAATCAACAGAAAGGGTATCAGTACTGACATCTCTCACATAAGCTAAATATGCGGTGCACCCCTTCTCAACCATACGCTGAGCTTTAAGAAAAGAGATAACTCTACTGGGAGTGTAATCTAAGGTACCATTCCACTCAATACGCAGAATACCTGGCATAGCCAGCGTCATCGTCTTGGTGTGACAATCAAGAATAGCATGATGGGGCGACAACCAGTCCATGCCCAGAATAATATCAAAGTCAACCATACCGAGTAACAATAAATTAGCTCTGGTCTCAAAACCACGAATAGTAACCAAACACGACCGATAAACGCGGTCCACAATAAGAAAATCTTCCACGAGAGTAGAAACGTAAACATGAGAAGTCAATGAATCTCGGGCTATACCCAAATGCGGAGCAAAATAAGAAGACACATAAGAATAGGTAGAGCTTGGATCGAATAGAACCGATTCCTCTCTAGGACTAACCAGTATAATACCTGTAATGACAGAATCGGAGGCAACAGCCTCGGTACGAGCAGGAATAGCATAATATCTGGCCTGGCCTCTCTCTCTCGAGCAACCTCTACCTCCTCGACCTTCGCCCCTAGCTGGATGGGAAGATGGGGTAGCAGCGGGAGCTATGATCATGGCCTGAGAACTCTGAGGAGTACGTTGTGGATGAGCAATCTGTGGAGGTGCACTTCTCCCAAGTCTAGGGCAATCCCTTACAACATGACGGGTGTCGCCACACTAAAAACAAGCTCTGGGAAGACGTGGTGGCTATGACTGGCTAGGGCAAGGTCTGCTAGACTGACCTCTGAAAGCACCCCACGTAGAAGGCGCGCTGGAAATTGAAGGTGCATAGTAAGGCTCCTGAGGTATAGGCAGAGCTGGAGCACTGCTGGCTGCTGGAAGAGCTGAATGAACGGGGCGACCAATAAAATCCCTACCATGTCAACCTGCTGCTAGGGTACGGGCACCAGAGTAGTGGCCCGACTCTCGAGACCTCTTGGCCTCTCTCTCCCCTCGCTCTCTGGCGAGCATACCCTTAGTCCTCCTAGAAATGCTCACTACCTACTGATAAGGAATGTCCATCTCCAACTCTCGAGCCATGCTAGATCTGATGGGTGGAATAAGACCCTCAATGAACCTGCGTACTCTCTCCGGAACTGTAGCAACCAAAGCCGGTGCATGCCTAGCCAACCTGGTATAACGGATAGCATACACCAAAAATGTAATACCACCCTGGCGCAAATGCTCAAACTCTGCGCGCCACGTGTCTCTGAAACTCTGGGGGACAAACTCTCCCATAAACATCTCCGAGAACTGGGTCCAAGTCAGTGAAGCAGCCTTGACTGGACTGTCTATCTCATAAGTGCACCACCAATCATAGGCGGCTCCCCGAAGTTGGAAAGCAGTGAAAGAAACCTCGCTGGACTCCACTATGCCCATAGTGCGAAGAATAAGACGACACTCCTCTCGAAATCCCAAGGCATCGTTTGATTCTAATCCACTGAACACTGGGGGATCATACTTCTTGAACCTCTCAAGTCTCCACTCCTCATCCTCTAAAGCAGCTGACCCATCATCGGGCTGAACTGGCACTACAGGCGGTGCGGGAAAAATCTCGGGAGCCTGCTCAACCTGCGCTCGCTTCTCAGGAGTGCGGATGGCAGGAGTCTGTGCTCCTCCCCCGGCCTGGGATGTGGCTGCGGCAAGGGGAAGCAACCCTGCCTGAGCTAAGGTGATGTACATGCTCATGAACTAAGCCAAAGTCTCCTGGAGCGCTAGAGTAGTAGTGGCAGTAGTAGGTGTGCTAGGTGCCTGGGATCCGGCTGGATCTACTGGTGGTACCTCAGTGGTAGCTCGCGCAGGTGCTCTAGCTGCACCACATGCGCGTCCTCGACCTCTACCACGGCCCCGTCCTCTGACGGTTGCAGTAGGGGCCGTGGTTGCCTGGTCATCTCGTGTAGCACGTGTCCTCACCATCTGAGAGAGAATAGAAGACAGAAGTTTAGAATTGATGTCAAAAATATCGCACGACAAGGAATTCAGCGAGACTCTAATAAACCGGCCTGTGTTCCGTGACTCCTATGAACCTAGAGCTCTGATACCAACTTGTCACGACCCCAGTTCACCCTCCATGAACATGTCGTGAGGGCACCTAGTTCCTACAACTAGGTAAGCCTAACAATGCGGAAATCTAATATAATTCGCGAAAATAATTAATTGAAACTGAACATATGTAAAATAATAGCTACATATAAGGCCGCTCGTCCTATACAACTCAAAAGAAAAGCGAAAGTCTACAACTCAATCCCAAAACCCAGAAACTCACAGGAAACACAGGCTAATAGCAACGTAAAGCACTGCTCTAACTCCAGAATGTCTAAAAACCTGAATGAAAAGATAAGCTAACTACTAAAGCTGGAATAGAGTAGAGACTCTTGGTCTGCGGACGCGGCAGATATACCTCGAAGTCTCCGCTAGATCTCTCTGCCTCGATGATAGTACGCCTGGGTGGAGGAACCTGGATCTGCATATGCAAAACATGCGTTGACGGGGCATGAGTACACCACAGCGGTACTCAGTAAGTGCCAAGCCTAACCTCGGTCAGGTAGTGACGAGGAAGGTCGGGGCCCTACTAAGATAAAACATAATAAATAATAAGATAACGGAAATAATTTAAATCAAGTATACAGCGAGGATCCAAACTAGATAAATAAGGAAGGACATTAATAGAAAGCAGTGGTAACAATACAAGGAATACTGCTCTCAACAAGGAATAATAGCCGGGGATCTCTTGGTATCCCGAGGATCTCTTGATATCCTCATCATTTGCACCAAGGATCTCTTGGTATCCTCATCATATACACTGGGGATCTCTTGGTATCCTCATCATATACACTGGGGATCTTTTGGTATCCCGAGGATCTCTTGGTATCCTCAATACGTAAGCCGGGGATCTCTTGGTATCCCACTACGTATAGAAATACATGTGCCAAGGATCTCTTGGTATCCCGCGTCCTCAATCCAGAATATATCAAGTACATGGGGATCTCCCGGGTATTTGTCCCATAGTCCCAAATTAAAACACAACAACATCAACTCATAATCTCAGAATAAATGCTAAAATCAGTACAAGTAATAGTGAATTCTGGCCTAACATGCTTCATAGAGTACAAATAGTACAGTTAAACAATTAAGCAAGTAAGTCAAATTTAAATACTTCAAGTAGAAATGGGTTTACAATAATTAGCTCAAGTACGCGCTCGTCACCTCACGTACGAGGTATTCAAATATTCAAAGATCATGTCCTAAGGGGAAAGGGCCCCCACACAAGGTTAGACAAGCCACTTACCTCGAATCGGCTCCAAAATCAACTAAAATCACGCCTTTGCCACGAGTATCCGGATCCAAATGGCCCAAATATATTCAATTCAATTACACATTATAAATAACATCGCAAACAACTGTTCCACTATGAAATTTAAAGCTAGGGTGCGAAAATAGGTAAAATGACCAAAACGACCCTCAGGACAACGTCTCAGAATCGAATAATTTTTACATTTTCAGAACCCTCGTACTCTCACGAGTCTAACCATATAAAAATCTCCCAAATCGGAGGTCGAATGCCCGCTCAAAACTCAATAGTTTAGCCAATGAAGTTTTACCAAAATTATCCAATTTTTTGATCCTTAATTCGAATTTTAATGATGGATTTAACTACAAAATGATGAAATATAAGTAGAAGGGATCAAAGAAATGTTACCCAATAATCTCCTCTTCAAAACCCTCTCAAAATCGCCCTTTCTCGAACTCAAATTTGATTTTTCCAATTTTTGAAACTTAACCCTCAAATTTACTATTTCTGTTCAGGCATTTCCGCTTCCGCGGACAAGGGACCGCTTCTGCGGAATCAAAGTCGCTTTTACGGTTTTCATTAAAGGGTTCAAGGGCCGCATCTGCGATGGGAAACTCGCTGGTGCGTAACCGCATCTGCGGTAAAACGTGCGCACCTGCGGAAAAATTGAAGAAGCCCAAAACCCGCATCTGCGATGGCCCAGCCGCTTATGCGGTTCCGCATCTGAAAAACCCAAACCGCAGGTGCGGTTATGATAGAAGATAGAAGCCTTCAGCAATTCATTCAACTCCAAATTCTTCCGCCAACCACCCGAAATCATCCCGAGACCTCAACCAAAAGCATCAATACCACCTAATACCTTATTCGAACTTGTACCAATCCTTAAAACACCTAAAACAACACCGAAAACCCGATTTAATCAATGATTCAAGCCTAAGAACTTCAAAGTTCTTCCAAATACGCTTTCGATCAAAAACCTAACCAAAACACGTCCGAATGGCCTGAAATTTTACACACACATCCCAAATGACATGACGGAGCTGCTGCAACTTCCAGAATTCCATTCCGACCCTCTTTGGCATTTCAAGCCTAAATGAGCTGCGGACTTCCAAAATACATTCCGAACACGCTCCCAACCCCAAAATTGCTTAACGGAGCTAACATAACCATCGAATTTCCATTCCGAGGCCGTCTTCACACTATTTCAATTACGGACCATTTTTTAATTCTTAAGCTCTCATTTAGGGACTAACTATCCCAAAACACTCCGAATCCTAACAGCGAACGTCCCGGCAAACCAAAATAGAAGAAATGAACTTAGGGAAGCAGTTAATGGGTGATCGGGGCGTAAATTCCAAAAATGACCGACCGGGTCGTTACACCTTTTTGGTTAAATCAATTACTGAAGATGAAGAGGTAAATCTCATCTAAGTGTAATAAAATCTAGATTGAATAGTATAAGAGAGAGACAAGATGAATAATGCTTCCTAGTATGTTAGAACCGAATGATTATTCATAAATGAAAGAATCTCAAATGTAAGAGAATATAGCAATGAATGTAGTTCGTCAAGACCAAGGGTGATGTAAGGATCTTTCTTTTTAATCATCCAAAAAAGGCCCCTTTTACAGAGTGTTCTCTTCCCTTTTATAGGGAACAATCCCCCCTTTTACCCTAACAAAGGTATAACATAAGGAATATTCCCTATCATGCTAACACGACAACAGACGCCGTGCATTCTCTAGCCACAGTTAGTCATCACCCTTCATAACGACTGGAGGATGCTGCATCGTAAGGACCTCACTCTTTGTTACACTCGATAACGGTGGTGGTCGTCCAAATTTTGACCTATACAGTTAGGCCCTTCGCTTGTCGAGGTCGCGACTTGGGACGTCCTTGATAAGCGGACGTCACCCGTACTTACGAAGAAATTTTTTCTGCAAACCATAATGATTTTGGCCGATGATGGAAGAACGGTACACTTCGCTATACCCTGGGTAGTGTGTTCTATTTGGGAAGTGACGACACTTCCACGTGCGTCATCATTGCACATGTTCCCGAGGTAGAGATTGATGGTCTATTGCTTTGGTTTTGCTTCCATGAGAAGCCTTTTCGCTTCGATTCTGGCACCACCCAACCCTATAAATAGGGGAAGGGTTTGTTTTTTCAAAAACTCTTGGCAATTTCTCTTCTGATCATTCCCTTTCGCATTTTTAGCTTTGCTTATGCGGTACTCTTCATTTCCTCTTTCCTGTTCATTGTTCTTGGTCTCTCTCGTTTCATTAGCACATCTTCCTCCATAGACATGCCTAGAACACAGCCGATCATGTGAGCGGATTTCTGATGCCACTCCGTTATCCGTGGCGCTTCCTAATGGCGATGAGGACGCGACGGCTGGGAAGGGGATAGTTTTGCTATTGTAGACGAGTTGTTATCGAGACACCCCATGTCTCAAAGTGACTTTCTCAAGGACCCTACTCCTACTCCAACCCCGGTAATATCTGAAACCGAGCAGGCCCATATAGATGCCTTACGTACCAAGTATAGCATTCCCCCTCACATCGAGATAGTTCTGGCGGGGAGGGACCTCACGGAGGTCCATAGACCGGGGTACTATGCTTTTTATGGATACCCTTTTGTAATCATTCATTCCTTCCCCCTTCTTCCATTAGCGAAAGAGTTTTGTCAGTTTTATCAAGTTTGCCCAACGCAGTTCTCTCCGTACACGTATAAAATATTTTTGGTGTTGACAAAATATGCGAAGTTGGTGGGATGCGAAGTCGATATTCACCATCTCTTGCACTTGTTTTCCCCCAGATTTCACAGGGGTACTATGGTGCACTTGAGGCATGTGGAACAAAAGGACTGGAGGTTAGAACTGACGACCGTGCGAGCTGTAAGTTTTGGCATAAGTATTTCTTTATCAGAACTGAACATATTGTATCGAACCCCGCTGGATTCCCGGAGCGGTGGAATAATAATCGTAGGTGTCGCAACTTTTTTACTCTCTCTTCTTCTGTTTTTTGTTCGACTTAGTACTTATCCGCGGCTTTTTTTTGCAGTTGTAGGGTATATACCCCATACCATTGCCGGTATAAGGGACTGGGTATCCCGTTTACAGGCTTATGTAGTGGAGACTTGGGACTGACCCACTTTTATGAAATGTTTTTGGCCGAGGGTCCCGTCTGGTAAGTGTTTTCCTCTACACCGCTTTTTGGCTGTTTGCCATTATTTATATGACTTTTTATGATGACAGGTCGCGAAGCTTCCAGGTGGAGGGCCCCAATTCCTGCATTTCTCCAAACTATTGCCTCGACGGGAATGCAATTTACTTTGGAGGAGTCAATCCGTAAGGGTTATGCTCCGTCGGCACAGGTGATGGATTCCTCCCGGGTTATGGTCGTAGGGGAGGAGATTTCTTTTTTACTGATTTATCACCTCTTGGATGAGTATTCTAATGGGAACGAGCCTTCATTGAGAAAAAAAGGAGGGTAGAGCTCGGGAAAGATGTGGCCTTTGAGGATGATAAGAGTAGGAAGGGTGCATCGGGGATGGCACTTGTACCTGTGTTTATGACGGATGCTATCTTGGCAGGGAGGTCTCCCCGAACAGAAGGAGTTTACCAAGGAGCGTGTCTGTGCGCTCCGTTGAGGGTGGTGTATCATCTACTGTTCGAGGGGGTTTACACGTCAAAGACGACGGCTAGGGTTCGAACATCGACCTAGGGGATGGTCGAGAGTTTTTGGAGTGCCATACTCGCATACAAGTTAGAATGGAGGGTTCTGATCGACACATAGTTTGGGGACTACGACTTGCTGTCGAATTGTGATCAGATGGCATGAGTTTTCTCCCCTTTGTGTGCTGCCCCTGAGAGCGAGGTACTTAGAGCGATGAGTGATGTAGAGTTGTCACGGAGCGTTTCTGGCATGGCTCTGTGGGTAAATATCTTTCCTTTGTTTTCGTCGTTGGACCTGTTTTACTATTTTTGGCCCATCCTTTTGTTTTAACTTTGCTTTTTGTGTTAGAACTTTATTATGGAGATTGAGTGTGAGTGTCAGGAAAGGAGGAGGACAACTCTTTACAGCAAGATGTCTTCTAAGTATCAAGAATATCGCACCAAGCATCGTGTGATGGTCGACATCTACAATCAGGATCACGACTTCCAATTGTTCCGCGAAGGGCTTAAGCAGAGGGAGGATCAATTGGCGCATAAGATCGAGGAGATCAAGGAGCAAGACGAGGACCTTATGAAGGCCGTTGCCTATAGCAGTAAGCTCGAGGTAGCCCTTAAGGTCAAGGAAGATGAGCTTGGGCTAAGCAGGGGAGTAGTGGCCAAAAATGCCGATTTCCAAGCAAAGGTGTCCATTTTAACTACCGAGATGGGCTTGAAGGCAACGGAGGTCGCTGAGGTTAAGAGTGAGATGGCCAAAAATGTCGATGTGTTAGCCCACGCCGAAAGGGATAGGGTGACTGCGGTCTCTGAGGCAGCGTCTTTAGAAGATGCCCTCCGTATTTATAGATGGGAGCGGGGCCAGGAGATGGAGGCGTCTGTGTGTAGGATAGCGGGTCTGGAGGGGCGTATTCAAGGGTTGGAGGCGAAATTGTCCTCATTAAATAAGAAAGTGGCTTTTTTGAAAGCTAAGGACATGCGACGATCGTCGAAGCCCTCTATATCCCATGCCTTGGCCGATCCTGTAGTGCCTCGATAATTTTATGAGTTGTGGGTTCATGCTGAAGCCCAACTCGATATGTATAAGGCTCTTCATGATAGGGGGATGGCATCCAAATTGAAACTACGTGATATGCGTGCGAAGGCCCGTGCGGCTCGTGAGGCATGCTGGTATGATCCCCTCTCACCTGGCGAGGATGATATTAATTCGGTTGATGCGAACAAACTTGCCTCCGACTCTTGGTATAAGGATATGTGTCCCTCAGGAAACGATGTGTAGTTTTTGATTTGTATTTATTTTTGCTTTGCCATTTTTTGTGAGGGAGTCTTTGAGCCCTTTGTAAAGATAAGTGCTTGTAATATATTTGCTTTAATGAAAGGAGTTTTGGTCGTATACCTCTGATTTGTTGTTCCCATATTTTTTTTTATGTTTGGCAGTGATTTTTTTTGCAGTCATGCTATTCCGAACCTTTGACTAAATATTAAATTCGTTATGCTTTGAATGGTCGATATCCTTTCTTCGATGGTGGCTGTAGCTACTGGGATGTTACTTTTGAACTGATGTCGAGGTAGTATCCCATCGTTGTTCGAATAATGTCGAACTCATTTTTTAGCGATTGACTTAGCCATTGGGATGTTACTTTCGAGCTGGTGCCGAAGTAGTATCCCGTCATGGTTCGAATGATGTCGAACTTATATTTTTGGTGGTGGCCTTAGCCATTGGTATGTTACTTTCGAGCTGGTGCCAAAGTAGTATCCCGTCGTGGTTTGAACAATATCGAACTCATATATTTTATGATGGCCTTAGCCATTGGAATGTTACTTTTGAGCTGGTGCCGAAGTTGTATCCCGTCGTGGTTCGAACGATGTCGAACTCATATTTTTGGCATTATCCTTAGCCATTGGGATGTTACTTTCGAGCTGGTGCCAAAGTAGTACCCCATCATGGTTTGAATGATGTCTAACTCATATTTTTGATGATGGCCTTAGCCATTGGGATGTTACTTTCGAGCTGGTACCAAAGTAGTATCCCCTCGTGGTTCGAACAACGTCGAACTCATATATTTGATGATGGACTTAGCCATTGGGATGTTACTTTTTAGCTGGTGCTGAAGTAGTATCCCGTCATGGTTTGAATGATGTCGAACTCATATCTTTGATGATGGCCTAAGCCATTGGGATGTTACTTTCGAGCTAGTGACGAAGTAGTATCCCGTCGTGGTTCGAACAATGTCGAACTCATATCTTTGATGATGGCCTTAGCTATTGGGATGTTACTTTCAAGCTGGTGTCGAAGTAGTATCTCGTCGTGGTTAGAACGATGTCGAACTCATTTCTTTGATGATGGCCTTAGCCATTGGGAAGTCACTTTCGAGCTAGTGCCGAAGTAGTATCCCGTCATGAGTCGAATGATGTTGAACTCATATTTTTGGCGATGGCCTTAGACATTGGGATGTTAATTTTGAGTTGGTGCCGAATTAGTATCCCGTCGTGGTATGAACGATGTCGAACTCATATCTTTGATGATGGCCTTCTATTGTATCTGCTGGAGTGTCGCATATGCTGATTTTATTCATGTATTGGAGACGCGTGTTGATTTTGTGTACATGATGGAGTGACTATATTCCTGTCAGAAATATATATTGACTTTGTACATACAATGGAGATTCTTTATGCCTACAATGGCGGTACATGTCAAATTCGTACGTACAGTGGAGATTCTTTGTGCTTACAATGGCGATACATGTTGACTTCGTACATACAGTGGAGATTCTTTATACATAGTCCCTTCATTGCTCAACCTGGAGATGATGTCAGCAAGCGGGGGAATGAATAATACTTCGAACCTCGAGACGTCTCCCTCGTCGATGTGATCTTCTTTCCTTTCTGGATTCACTACCATGTCGTTGATGTATACCTCTATGGTTTTACCGAGTTGATCTTTGGAAATTTTGGTGACTAAACTTTGGTATGTTGCACCTGCTTTCTTGAGTCCAAACGACTCTGTAGCAGTATGTTCCCCGGTGAGTGATAAAAGTAGTTTTCTCTTGGTCTTCTTCTGCCATTAGAATTTGATTGTAACCAGAATAGGCATCTAAGAAGCTTAGCAACTCGTGCCCCGCCGTTGCATCGATGAGCTGGTCGATGTGTGTTAACATAAAGAAGTCTTTCGAGCATGCTTTGTTTATGTCGTTAAAGTCGACACACATCCGCCACTTTCCATTTTTCTTTTTCACCATGACCACATTGGCGACCCACTGAGGATACTTTTAATTCTCATACAGAGCCATTAGCGAGTAGGTTATCGACGTCTTCGCTAACTGCGTCATTGATTGCGGCATTGAACTTTCTCTTCATTCGCCGCACAGGTGGGTAGAGGGGGCCAACATTTAGCTTTTGTGTGGCAATGTCTCTTGGGATGACCGACATATCTGAATGGGAGAAGGCATACAAATCAACATTGTTAGTCAAGAATTTATGGAACTTACCTGGTTCTGAGAGATTGTGCCCGATATAAGCTTTTTTTATGATGTCGTCATTGCCCAGTTGGACGAGATCGAGATCCTCTGTGGTTGCCTTGCAGGCTTCTACAATTTCTGGGTCTTTGATAGCCTATATTTGTACGTCGGATTTGGTTCCCGATATGGCTGATTGCTATGCTTCCGCACTTACTGTTTGACCCAAAAGAGATGGAAACCTTTTTGGTTAAATCAATTAATGAAGGTGAAGAGGTAAATCTTAGTCAAATATAATAAACTCCATATCTATAAGCAAATCAGAAAATAATGCATAAGACGAAATAGTGGCGATCAATCTTATTGAGGCTTTTCATTTTCTTCTCCTATTAGTCGACGGAGATGACTGATTTACATAATCAAATGGATGATTGTTTTGCTAAGAAGATCACAAAGGAGAGGAAAGAGAGAGAGGGAAATCCCCCCCTTTCTAGGAAGGTTTCCTCCCTATATATAGTTATGGAATTCTTACTGTGTTCTTGAGTCAATAAACTTTCATACCACGTTCGCTTTCGTCATTCCCTGAGTATTGTTCTTTGACTTGGAGGGTATTGTGGGTACAGGTTTTGGAGAAAACCATGTTTTCTTCCATTGTCTCGCCGCTTGGACGAGATCTCGGCTGGGTCGACCGCAGCGGCCAAATTTTGACCAATACAGTTAGTCCCTCCATCTTCTAGGGTCGTCTCTTGTGGGGCCTGGTAGACTGATCATGTTTGTTACATATCTAAGAGAAAGCTAACTACCTACCCCTAGGGTAGGGTATTTAGACTTAAGGTAACGTAACAACGCCTTTTCGATATCCTTGAACCATTGCGGCTGTTTCGAAACCGAAACATCATTTAAATTGAAATGTTGTTCGTGGTTGCCACCATTATGACACACGCTCCCAGGGGACTGAACCGTTTCATGCCCTATAAACTTTGATTGGAGACCCTTGGGTTTAGTGCTTGGAAAATTTATGTCTCTTATAAATAGAAGGAATGTCTCTTTAGAACGTTCCCGATATTGATTTGATGCATGAAGTGGCCGCTATGGGCCTGAGGGTACGTTTCACTTTTCTTTCATGTTCCTTTCGTTTTTCTTAGCAATCTGGACTTAGCCTGTCCTTTTTTTTTTCCAGCGTATATGGTAGAGATTGAAAGCTCTAGTAGGGATGATAATCGGGCCAAGATATTACTGACGATGCTGGAGAAATATCGGCGCTATCATGATAAGTTCTGTGATATGCATGAGCGGTTGAAGGCAAACCTTGATGTTCGATCCCTCAGCGAGGAATTGGAGAAGAGGGACCAACAATTGATGGAGGCTATTTTCCAAAGTAGCGTACTCGAGGAGAAACTTCATGCAAAGGACGAAGAGCTTGAGTTGGGAAAAGGGGTTTCTGCAGAGTGCGAACACCTTCAGGAGAAGGTGAGGTCGATACAATCTGAGATGGATCAAAATCTTATCAGGGTCGAGACAATTAGCGCAGAGTGGATGGGAAAGTTGACCGAGCTGGAGAGAAAGGTTTTTGGGTTGGAAAATATCGAGAGTGCATGGTCATCAGCTATAGCGAGGGTGGCGGCTCTGGAGAACACCATTAGTGTCTTCCAATCCGAGCAGGAATCGGGAGGGCGACAACTATGCTAATGGAAGCAAGGCTTGAGGAGCGTATTGGTGAGATTGATCGGGAGGCGTCGGCCTTAGGGGACTGGGTCACCGCTCTTGAGGCCGAAAATGAGAAACTGTCGGCTCAAGTCGGATATTCCTCTGTTGCTGTTCCCCGTCATTTGGATGAGCTTTGGGTTTATGCTGAAGCCCATCGGGATATCTACAAGAGTTTGTGGGAGGCGAGAAGTGTTCTCGAGGCTGTATATGAAGGAGCACGATCGAAGGCACGAGAAGCTCGTGTTAGTTGTGGATATGACCCTGTAATGCCGGAGGCCGATGAGGGTGGTGACGATGAAGGAGGACCTCCCAGAGATGGTAGCGAGGAGGGTGGCGGTGATTGTTGATACCCAATTTTCCCTATATATTTTAGATATGCATAAATACTTTTAAAATAGCATATACATGCATATATAAGCATGCACAAGGTTTTTATAATTTTTTCCATAATTTTAGGGATTTAAATTGATTTATTTCCTTCCCTTTTATTCATAAAATCCCCAATAATTATTTCCCAAATTATTTTTATGGTGATTTAGTCATTTAATTTCTATATATATTCCAAAATATGGTTAAAATATTTTTATGCATTTTTTATAATTACATTTGGTATTTTCTAAACTAAATTGCATATAATTTCAATATTAGCCCATATAATGTATAACTACCTTCATATACGTAAAATAGATCTCCTACATTTTAAAATGTTAAATATCTATTTTAAATCATTTTAGTACACAAAATTATTTATTCTTTATTATAAATTATATAGGGGAAAAGTGGCTATTTAAAATATAGCCAGATTTTCTTTCAATTGTAGCCCAATTTAAACCCAACCCCAACCAAATTTTAGATTAAAAAAACCTGACCCAAGACCCGTTAAATCCTGGTCGTTGATCTAAAAGATCAACGGTCCTCATGAGTTCTTTCCTTTTTATCCTAAACAACCCCCAAACCCTATCTCATTTCTCAAATCTGCTGCCTCTGTATTCTCTCATCTCTTCTCCTCTCTCAACCCCTCAACCTAACCGCAGTTCCTTCAACCGCCACCTCCCTTCTCTAGTGATTACCCTCAAACCTTTAAGCCTCTAATGGCTTCTCTATTGCCATGCTCACCTTCTTTGAGGTCTTCAAGGGCCCTGTGCCACGCTAACTTGCATCTAGGGTTTTCTATCTGGTCTGTTCTTGGCCACTTCAGTATGATTCCAAGCAAAATCCTGCTGTACTTGTTACAATCCTTGAGATTTTGATAGGTTCTTTCATCTATACTTGGGTTTCTTCTGAAACCTTAATTTTTGCTTACAACTCCTAGATCTGTACTATTTTTAAATTATTTGAGTCTGTTCCTTTGATGTTTACTTTATCCTTGTATCTCTTTACAAGAATCAACGATTTCAATGTGTTTTTACCTTCTTCTCAAATTAGGGTTTTCGGAACTTCTTCTAAAACTTTGTTTAAACCGATTCTTTATGTTTAAAACTTCTATCTCTTGGATATTTTGACTGATTCTATGATTTTACTCCCTTTTCAATTCGTCTATGTTGAAAATCCTAATTTCGTAGTTCTTTTCTTGGGTTTTTGAGTTTGGTTTTGATAACGTGTTCAGTTAATCCATATGTTTCTATGATTCTGTGATTTTACCCTATTATTGCTTGTTAAACTTTCTAATTATGGTTATCCCTGCCTATTGTTGCCCTACTTTGTCCACCAATGTTTCTGATTCTTCACTGCTCCTACCTGTATCATGCTTGTTCTAATAATTCAGACTATGCTCTATATGAATCCCTAATTTATATACGATTCTTGTCCAACTCGACCTCTTGGAGTTCTAGTTTTTGCTTGCTGTGTGCTTGTTCTTGTAAAGTTATGCTAAAACAGTGCTATTTTCTATTTTTCGATCCTTGAATCTTTGTGACTGATCTTTCACTGATTTTGCATGATATCTCTACTAATTTTTAACCTTGTAGAATATTTTTTGACCTTATTCTGTGGTCAATTATGCTATTAATTGATTTCTTAAGTCCTTTCCTTGATTGAAATATGCCGGACCTAGCCTCTGTTACATGTTGTATACTTGTACTATGCTGAAAATATTTCCTTATAAGTTATGCTCAGCCTTGTATGATTTCCTTTCTTATTTGTTACATGTTTATTACCATTCGAAGTTAACTCCTCAATTAAAGGGAGTACCTACCTTGATTTTGTGACTAATTGATTCCGAGTCCCCATAATAACTGATGAACTTTGATTTTTTGCCTTATTTGCTAACGGCTTTCAAATTATATACACACACACACACACTCTTTTGTTAGCACAAACACACGAACACTCTTGGTTCAAAAGCTCTATCTCTCTCCCTCACCTTAAACGTTCTGCTCTCCTTTGTGCTACTTTCTACTATTCTAAGTTAGCACAAGCCAAGGCTAACCATTGTTTTCTCATGCTCTTTCACTTTGCTTACTGTCTTCTTTACTGGTATGTTCTAGTTTCAATTCAAGTTCCAACAACAATATGGTTCTCTTATTGCTTCAGTTCATCCTGTTTCTAGTTTGCTTCTATTTATGGTTTTGCTGTGAAATTTGTAGTTGATGTTTGCTGTTGCTCCCAAACGCACACGCAAGTATACGTGGTCATACAAGTAATAAAATGATAAGTCGAGTATCGAACGCACAGAGACTTATATCAACTACCCACTAACTCACCGATACTTTTATTCAGTCAAGCTAAATTCGAGTTCAAGAGTTTAATTATACTAGACTACAATTCTAAGTAATAACTAAATTATCAACTAGTAGAATGATTGTTATGTATTCAATATAGAAAAATATTCCAGGGTTGTGTTCGATTCACCATTCATATTGTGTTCTAATTAACTCTCCCTCTCATACAATTCACTCATAGTTGCTAATTAATCGATAATTGCTCTTATAGCCTTCTCTCAAAGTACTACCCGCCTATTCAAAATAGATTAACGCCTACATTCCTATGGAATCAATCTATTACGAATGCATTAAGATTACGATATTTAATTAAGCATGGTGACTAGGTATATTCCTATCCTAACCACAAATCCACCATCTAAGGGTTAAGATCATGCTCTATTTAATTCTTCTCTAATCTAAACATGATTTTCCCAAGCATAGCATAGATAGTAAATAGAACCTAACTGTTGGCCAGACAATGAAGTAATTAATCACAAAATTGAAGAAACAACCATATATTAGTGAATTATAATCGAGGTTAAGTTAATGTTAAACAACAATATTCATGGCTAAATCACAACCCCAGAACAATGGGGTTTTTAGCCACTCAAAATACTAGCAAACAATTCCATAAGGTTTGAATAATTGAAAATACTAGAAAAGATGAAGAAATCTGAGATGTTCTTGCTCCCGGATGTTTCTTGTGTGTATTTTTCCTCCAAATTGGCCTCTCTTTCTTCAAAAATAGGCGTAGTCTTTCTTTTATATGTGTTGGGTAGGTCTAGGGCCGAATAAACCGTGTCCCATGCAAAATAGGACAAAATCACACCACCGACGGCCTGGGTAGCGCCTGGCACCCACCAGGGCGCTCTCAAATTGAACTTCTGTCTCCAGCGCCACAGGTGGCGCTAGGCGCTGCCTGTGGTGCCCAAATATTCATTTTCCCGATTTTGTTCATTTTGGCTCAAATATTGCACATTTCGCCCCTAATTGCTCCCGAATCATTCCTACAAATAAAAACACTTCGAATTAATATAAATCATAACATTTAACATCCCAAATTCACGAAAAAAAGTAAAATATAAGGCGATATACATAGAAAATATATACTTTAAGCTAAACATCAACACCCCACACTTAGACTCTTGCTCGTCCTTAATCAATTGGACAATCTAATAAACCCCCAACTACATACAAGTCTCAGTTATAGAGGTGCACTTTAACTTTTAACCACACACAATACCCTTGACTACGATCAATACTGGCACACAAGCATGAACACACACAATTTCACATTCTTCCCGTTTAAGCATGCCCGAGTATAATATTTCACTTCAATCAATTCCAACAGCCTATTTGTCAGCATCCAACCTTAAAAGCCGACTTGTAGCCACTAAGCACCCTCAATTTATGCACTTACCCAACAAGAAAGTTTACAATATTACCAATTATTCATGAGATCATGTGCCTTCACCAACAAACGAAAGAGTGAAAATATACTAGTCCACACATTCAAATGTGCTTTTGAATATAAATTAAGTACATCACACAATTTGAACAAAATTCGCTCACTCTCACAAAGAGTTCATAAACATCCCATGATCGTACCATAAGCTTGCCCGTAGTGTAGATCTCCACTAATTTAAGCTAGCCAAATCTAGGATCAATTGGGGCTCTTAAAGTTGTAATATAGGCTAAGGGACGGGTAAGATATACTTAGGAATAGTGACTAACCCTCCTAAGAACTTTAATACACTACACTCACAACTGAAATACATATTTTTCTCAACCAATTCACTTGCTACAAACCATGTACAACATAGTCCTTTTTCAATTAAGCACTTCTATACTCCCACTAGCACAATCAATAAGAATTGGAGGTATGTGTTTTTCTACATTATTTGAGCTATCATATTTTTTTTTCTTTTCTAGCAATTTTTCGTTCCCTTTCTCTTTTTCTTTCTTTTCTTCACACACTCCATATATTAAAGTTCATCGGCTAGTGATTTTTGATTTAAACTTTTAGTACACCAACGGGCCCTTCCATGGCTCCACTCAAAAGCTACTCTCAAATTTTTAACCTTACTTCTTTTAGCAACTAAGTGCCTCAGGAGGTAAAGGTTCAATCAATACCAAATTAAGAACAAAATGAGGTCATGGCTTGTAATGTGGGTGCCAAAAGAAAGGTCTATAGGCTCAAAGGGGCTAGCAACGGAAAATTTTATTTTTCATGTGACAAGCACATCTATGATCAAGCAAGAAAATGCCTACGTCATCTTCTAGATTAGCATAACTTACAATTTCGCTTCAATTAACACACGGGGCAAGTTCTAGACTACACAGGATAGCACAGAAAATCACGAATCCTCACACACACGTTGCACATGACTTAATAAAGACGGTTATGTTCAACTCTCAAGTCTAGCAAGCACACATAATCGAGAAATTTAAGAAATATTGCACTATGTGGCATGCGAATCAAACATCTTAAAAAAGGCATCACAAAATAGGCTATTTACTTTACTTAGGCTTCACAATTCAAACCAAATACATGGGAAGACAGAATGTATGTCTTAGCCTAATTTGCCAGTGATCACAGCCAACTCCACGCTACTATAAAGTAGGAAGAGAGGGTCGCAATAGCTTTTACCTGATATGAGGGTCAGGATCGAATTCCTCAGAGAGCTAGAAATTGGAGCTGGGTATCTGTCTAGAATAGAGTTGCGAGATTGTTCCAAATCTCACTTCCATACATTTTTGAGTTTTCAATTATAAACTACTATTATCAAACTACTAATTGAAAATAGATTATGCTACGAGATAATTGCTAAGGTTGTATCTAATTGTTTAAAGGGCTAGGGTAGTGACTTTCACCTAGGTGGCTAATTAACGGGTAATTGCTTCTAAGGCTCAATTGACATAATTGGGGAAATATGTATAACCGTTGCACAATTTTACCCACTCTCACACCTCTCGGTAGAGAAAGTGATTTTTCCCAGTTGACTCTCTCGAGACCAAACGGGTAGGCAAATTAGCTCAAGCAACTAGGGTTCAAGTCGGGTAATTACTCTCTCGAGGTTTAACCCTTTAATTGGGACTATCAAATCTCTTGAGTCCATCCCAATTCCTTGTTGGGTCAACTTTGGAGACTTAGGCTCTCTTTCTCAAGAAGAGCCTAAATCAACTTAGCACAAACTAGTGTTTGCAACCATCAATTCATAAATTAAACCATAAAATTGACCCAAATACAAACACCCACAGTCAGTCTAACCTTAAATCACAACACCCATCAATTACCCACACTAGGGTTGAGCCACAACCCTAGCTAATGGGTTTAGCTACTCATGCTTGAATAAGAAAATAGAGAAATAGATGAAGAAGAAGACATATTAATTAAACACTAAAGTAAATACAAGAGAATCTATTGTTAAAACTAAGCTAAAGTGCCCAAAATGGCTATAAAATGAGTCTCACGAGCGCAGCTCAAAGTCTGGAATTAACTGATACCCTAAAAATGGCAAAATGTTCTATTTATACTAAGTTGGAAAAACTGGACAATAATACCCCTGCGGGGTCAATGTGGGCCACATAAAATGGACCGTGGCCGCATAGGCTCTTGGACTTCAAATCTTGGCTTTCTGAACTTGGGCTCCGCGGACTACGTAGAATGGACCACGGCCGCGGAGGTCTCTAATGCGGTCCGCACAAATATGACCGCGGACCGCGCAGCTTGAACCATGACAATTTTCACCTCTCTGAATCTCTCTTCCGCGGACCTCACATAATGGTAGTGTGGCCATGGAGCCTTCATCGCGGACCGCACAATGTGTACTACGGCCGCGCTACTTGGAGCTTAGTTTTTCCACTCTCTGAATCTACCTAGTTCTGACCGCACAAAATGGACTGTGACCGCACTAGGTTTTATGCCTTGAATTATACTCTCTGAATCTGCCTAGGCCTATTTGTCCTGAGTTTTTCTTGTCTTTGATACTTGAGCATGTTTCACTCCTTTTTGAGCCGGATTTTGACATTTCGTCACTTTGTCGATCAAACCTGCAATCAAGCACAACTTATGAGCCTTTTGGGACTATTTTGTAAGAATTTATAATCAAAGCATAAGCAAGAAGGAGCATAAAACACGTTAAAATCCCTAGTTATCAACTCCCCCAAACTTAAGCTTTTGCTTGTCCTCAAGCACATAAAATAAGACCCATCCCTTAAGGTAAAATCCAAGGATTTTCAGCTATCCTAAAGTAACCTTAGCAAGCATCAATTGGGACTAACAATTGCCCTCAATACGAATGCATCATTAACAACATTTGACCTTTGAAAAACCATGGATCAAGTGTGAGACAAGAGCATCAAGAGTTGACTCATTACATCAAAGAACTCTTTTAATTACCTTGGTCATTGTGGAATCCAAACTCACACATCCTCAACTCTCCCTAAGAAAACCTCACCTTTTAGAATATTGATACACAAATCGAGGTTAATAGGGATTCACTCATCTCTCTCAAGAAAAGGTCACAAGTCCAGCTCTAGGTACCATATGCTTGCCCCTTATGTAAGTATCCACTAATGTAAGCTTCATTCAACTCAAGATCATATAGGGCTTTTGTGGAGTCATTGTGAAGGCTTTTGGGTTAGGGTAGGACATGTTTTTGGTCAAGTGGGTTCAATCTTCCCTTAAGCACTTCTTTTGATTCATTTGGCACAATTCAGTTGACTCTTTGAGTCATTTCACCTCTTTATAATGGGTTAGAGAAACACATTGTCGCTCTTTCTTATGCAATTCAAACCATTTCTTCTTTTTCATCTTTCCATACCTTTATTGTTTTTTCTTGAATCCCTTTTTATTCTTTCTCACATTGAGCATTCTTTTTGTCTTTTGCTTTTCTTTCTTTTTCATTGACTTTTCTTTTCTTCATTTTTGTGCCTTATACCACTTTGTTGTTATCCTCGTCTCTCCCCCAAAACTTATACTTTTGCCATTTGCTCAAGGAAAAATCAGGTGCCAAGAGAGGGTATATTTTAGAACGGGTATAGGCTTGTAACATGGTTCTTGAAAGAAAAAGGTCTAAGGCTCAAAGGGGTTAACTAGGGATCATTTTATTGGTAGGCTATGGAATTGTTCAAACTATCATTTGGATCATAGAGAGCTTATAATCACTTCTCAAGTCAAATTTCACTCAAGATTTTGCCTCAACAAACATTCAGGGCAAGTTCTACACTATTGGCTCGGGACTTGGACTCGCAATTTGATTTTTCACCACACATGCTAAAGGATTGCTAAAGACATAGATTCGGGGGACCACAACGACCTTAGATACGACTTGAGCACACAATGGTCCCGAAAAATCACTTGATGATTATCGGTCAACGCAAAAGTCTCAAGGCCACAACTTTTACCATCCTAAACACAACATTTTGACTTTGACCATAGGATCAAAGGCAAATATGCTAGGCCCAAGTGAAGATTTGTTTGAGGTACTCTTAACTATAAATTACCAAAAACAAAAACAAAAATGGACTCAAACCCTTAAGAAGGTTGTCACGCCATCTATCATTGGGAAAAGCCACCCGGTTAACACAATACTCCACCTTTGGAAAGAACTGTGGCATTAAGAAAACTAAAGACTTATTAAAAATGTCAAAAACAAAACAAAATGCTACAAGCCTATATAAGAAGCTAAAACAAATTTTTTTTGCCAAAATAGAAAATAGAATGAGTATGTACAATAGGGTAATAAATATACAACGGGGGATAAATATATACAATAATGTAACTTTATATACAGACCAAATGTAAGATAAAAAATGTGATAAAAGTAACTAAATGTAAGAATATATACAGACCAAATGAGAATTAAAAAAAGCATAAACTAAATCAGTATATATATACAATCATCCAAGGATAAAATGCAGGGCGCACCTACTCAAATAAAAGCTGGCATTGTCCCCAATGCCAACTAACAAAATAAGCACCAAAAAATATAAGTAAAGGATATGAAGACTCCCTAAGCCTCGTCCATCTGCATAGGATCATGAGTGGTCCCTGGGTCCTCTTTGTGCTCGGGAACCTCAGACTGGATCCCAATATCCTGCTGCTCAGCTACTGGGACCTGGGACTGGACCTGGACCTGTACTGGCTCTGGTACTGGTATATCCTGTGGCTGACTGGAGGAAGCCTCCGGTGGGTCCGCCAATTGGATGATGACATCATCTGCACTAGGGATCTTCCTCCTCTTCTTTGGAGGACTCTGTGTCTGCTCCGGGTCTGTGGCTACTACTGGAACTGCTGCTGGAGCTGGGTCCTCAAATAATAAGTATAAAGGCAGCTGGTCTGCCTTCAGTCTATCCACATCCGCCCTTAACTCCTTCACGGACTCCCTAGATACCCATGTCTTCCACAACTTCTTGTGCTCTTTGGCAAGCTCCTTTAGAGCCTTGCCATGTGAATCCACTGCCTTAACTAAGGCACTCTAAGTACTGAGGATCTTCTCTTGGTTTTCTAGAATCTTCTTCTGTTGGCCCAAGAACAGGTAAAGTTTTGAAGAATGACAAATGAACTCGGTCATGGACCAGGTCCATCAGGTGAAGCACAATGTTTGTCAACCTATACATGTGAGATGCATGTGAAGGAGATAAGTCCCATAGATCAAGCAGCAATATCTCCTGAACTGATCGAAAAGGTTGCATAAGGGATAAGAAGGGAAAGTCTCCTTATGAGAAGAGAACACAAATCCAGATAAAGGATAGGGTTGGAGTTTGTGTTGATAAAGGACTCAACTTCATTGGAAGATCAGCAATTGAGTCTCAATCAAACTCTAATTACTAACTCTTTAAATAACAGTGATTGTTCTCTTTTACAGGTATTGCAAAGACGTATAATTTATACTAAATTGAGAGCAAAAGAGCGAGGCAATTTTGCAAGCAATTTATGTGAGATTTGAGTGTGCATTCCTAAAGCTACTTGGACAAGATAGAAGAACCAATTTCATTGTGTCTTTCTTTTATTCTAGTTCAATTGTAGTTGGTGGTTTAAAGTTGTACCTTTAAGATTTCATAGAAGCATTTGTACTAGGTACTTTTAGTGTTAAAGTTATAGGCTAACTTGAAGGTGTCGCAATAGTTGAGATTGTGAGCTACACATGGATTAGAGTTAATCCTTAGGTTTAAAAAGAGTTTTTGTAAATGCTGTTTTGGCTCAGTGATTTTAGTGGAAGATTGGGAAAATCCTACTGAGTAGTAGGTCGTGGGTTTTTCACCTTTTGAGCCAGGTGTTTTCCACATAAAAATCGTTGTGTTCTTTATTTTATGTAATTTTAATTCCGCAAATAGTAGTAGTAAGTACACCTATAAGAACCAGATTCTTCTAGAGTGAAAATTGGGTACCACACAAATCATCCCCCCTCTTGTGTGGTATTGATATTTAGAACATTAATTGGTATCAGAGCAGGTTATCCTTGAAGAGGCTAACACCTTAGGAAAAGATCAACATAAGTACACCACCTGGGAACTAGGAATGGCAATCAACTGCTAGGCCTCCACTCTTCAATGGTCTGTACTATTCGTAGTGGAAGAACATGATAAGGGATCACATCATAGGAGAAGACTATGAACTCTGGACATAGTCACTGATGGTCCTCTAGCAACTACAAAGAAGAATGCTGAAGGAGAGGATGTGCCAAAGACAAGAGCTGACCGCACTACCGAAGACTTAAAGAAGTGTGAGAAAAATACTAAGGCCAAGAAATGGCTTGTGTGTGGACTAGGTACAGATGAGTACAATAGAATTCAAAGCTGTACCACAGCTAAGGAAATTTGGGACACCCTGCAAGTGGCTCATAAAGGAACACCTCAAGTGAAAAGGTCTAGAGGAACACTGCTGTATTCTCAATATGAGAATTTTACTATGAAGGAAGGAGAAGCTATCCAAGAGATGTATGCTAGGTTCACTATACTGACAAATGAACTTAAATCTCTTTGAAGAATTATCCTTGAAGAAGAAAGGTTGAGAAAATCTTGACAATGGTTCTACCAGTTTCATGGGAAAGCAAAATCACTGCTATTTAGGAATCCATGAATATATCTACCCTCCAGCTGGATGAACTAATTGGAAACCTTAATGCTTATGAACTGAGAAGGCAAACTATGAAGATGGATACACCCAAGAAGGAGAGAATCCTAGCTTTTAGAATTGCTGAAGGTTCAGATCTGGAGGATGATGAGATGGCTATGATCACTAGAGATTTCAAAAAGTAACTAATGAGAGGAAAAGTTTCTTTAAGAGGTACAACCTTTAACAAGCCAAAGGCTCCTGAGAAACAGACGAATGAGGGTTGCTACAAGTGTGGTAAGACTGATCACATGATCAAGAACTTCCCTCAATGGGAAATTGAGTGGAAGAAAGAAAGGGCTGAATGAAAGAACAAGAAGAAGGAACATGTTCAACCAAAAAGGAATAAAGGATCAATAAAGGCTATGGTTGCTACCTGGAGAGAATTAGATGAGGACTCAAAAGGTGAAGTTGAAGAAGAACATGCTCTTATGGATATTGGAGAATAAGATGATGAACAACAGGTAAATATTCTTCATCTCAAAGACAAGATTAAATTTCTGTCTAAAGAAAGGTTATCTGGGTTGTTACTAGACTTCATTGATGAGCCTGAAATAATCAACAATGAAAAGGAAGATCTGTCTAGGGAATGTGTGATCCTAAAAGCAAAATGCAAAAGTCTAGAGTCTAAGGCTAATGAGAGTGATTGCAAAAATGCTGAGTTGAAGAACCATGTTCTTGAACTTGACACAAGTGTCCAAGAACTTAGGTATGAAAATCTAAAACTGAAACTAGGAATAGGAAAGAAGAAAGCTGATCTCACCTATCTCACCGTAGAAGAAAACTTAGGAAAAATGAAGGATGAATTGTATAAGAAGGATTAATTGATTAAAGTCTTAAGATAATATCTAGGAAAGGTGAAACAAGAACTAGATAGAACTTGCAAATGGAACAAGGCTTCTGATGCACTTTCTTGGTTGCAAGAGCATTACATCAGCAATAAAAGAGGACTTGGCTATGAGACTCAAGTACCAAAATGGGACCCTAAAAGCAAGTACCTCACACTTCATGAGAATAAGATCTGCACCTACTGTGGCAAGACTGGTCATTACAAAAATGAATGCGGTGCAAAAGAAAAGGCCAGTCAAAAGAACAAAAATTTTGTTCAAGAAAAGAATAAGCTACCTGGGTGGGCTAGAAGAAATCTGATTTATCCCTTTGCCCATAGAAAGGGACCCAAACTAGTTTGGGTTCATAAGACTAACCCCTGATTTCTTTTTGCAGGTCCAAGTGAAAGGGATGAGCCAAATATGGTATATGGATAGTGGCTGCTCAAAATATATGACTGGAAACAAGGACCAGTTCCTTTCGCTTGAGGACTTAAAAGGAGGAAATATCTCCTTTGGTAAAGGAAAGAAAGGTGAGATCATTGGGGTTGTAAAGGTAGGTAAGACAGATTCTCATTCCATAGAGAATGTCTACTTGATAGATGGCTTGAAATATAGCCTTATAAGTGTGTTACAACTGTGTGATGGAGGTAATCTTATAGCTTTCACCTCTACCAAATGCTTTGTGATTAACCTTACCACTCACAAGATTGTGTTGTAGGGAAAGAGAGTTAACAATATTTACATTGTAGATTTGTCCACTCTCTCAGAAAATGAACTCACTTGTTTAAGTGTTTTGGTTAATGATCCTCTCCTGTGGCACAAAAGACTCGGTCATGCAAGTCTAAATCAGCTAAACAAATTAGTCTCTAAGGACTTGGTGATAGGGTTACCTAATATCAAGTTCAAGGAAGATAAAGTTTGTGAGGCATGTGCAAGGGGAAGTAGGTAAGATAATCCTTCAAAAGCAAGAAAATGGTAAGTACAACCAAGTCGTTGGAACTGGTCCATATGGATCTATGTGGTCCAATAAGAACCATAAGCGGAGGTGGAAAGAAATATGTAATGGTGCTTGTTGATGATTATTCTAGATTTACCCGGGTTCTATTTCTAACCTCTAAAGATGAAGCATTTGACATGTTTATTGCATTTGTTAGAAACACTCAGAAATAATTAGGAAATCAACTTGCATCCATTAGGTCTGATCATGGAACTGAATTTGAAAATTCCAAGTTTGCTGAATTCTGTGATGAAAATGGTATAGATCATAATTTCTTTATCCCTGGGACTCCTTAACAAAATGGAGTAGTTGAAAGAAAGAATAGGACCCTTGAGGACATGGCTAGGACCATGCTGCTTTCTAGTAAACTGCCTCACAGCTTCTGGGCAGAGGCTGTAAACGCTGTATGTTACATAATCAATAGATGCATACTGGATCTCATGTAGAGAAAACTCCTTATGAGTTACTTAAAGGGAGAAAACCAAACATATCCCATCTTAGGGCATTTGGTTGCAAGTGCTATGTGCACAACAATGGAAAGGACTCCCTAGGTAAGTTTGATCCCAGAAGTGATGATGGAGTATTCTTGGGTTATTCTTCACATAGAAAAGCATATAAAGTGTTTAATAAAAGAACTTTGTGTGTAGAAGAAAGTGTACATGTAGTCTTTGATGAAACTAACATTGTTTCTGAAAGATAGGAACATGAAGATGAAGCCAATGGATTGGTAAAAGACTTGACTGAAGCCTTAGCTTAAGTCAAAATGGCACCAACAGAAGGAACAGGTAATGGAACAGATTCTTCCATCCAGGTACCCTGACAGGGGGAACTAATCAAAGAGGAATTGAAATAAATCCCTTAAAGGAACCTGTTCATGTCCCTCTTCCTCAGCAGCAGAACATGGGAGAAATATCTAGCAGAAACCAGTTGATTATGAAACCTCACAAGTATCAAAGTTCTCATCCCCTTGAGAACATTATTACTGATCCAACATCTGGAATCAAAACTAGATCACAATTAAAGAATCTATGTGCTTTTGATGCTTTTTTGTCAGTTATTGAACCTAAAAATGTTGGTGAGGCTTTGCAAAATGCATATTGGGTGATTGCTATGCAATATGAACTCAACCAATTTGAAAGAAGTCAAGTTTGGCATCTAGTTCCAAGACCCAAGGACAGATTAGTCATTGATACAAAATGGGTCTTCAAAAACAAACTTGATGAAGATGGAACAGTTACAAAAAACAAAGCAAGGCTGGTGGTTCAAGGTTACAGCCAAGAGGAGGGCATAGACTAGTATGAGACTTTTGCTTCAGTTGTAAGACTAAAGGCAATCAGACTCCTCATAGACTTTGCAGCACACATGGAATTCACTCTTCATCAAATGGATATCAAAAGTGCCTTCCTGAATGGGTACCTGAAAGAAAAAGTTTTTGTAAAACAACCTCCAAGTTTTAGAGAGCAAGGAATGTCCTGAGCATGTATATAAGTTTGAAAAGGCTCTCTATGGGATCAAGCAAGCACCAAAAGCATGGTATGAAAAGATTGTCCAAATTCCTGCTGGAACATGGTTACAAAAGAGGTAAAATTGATAGTACCTTATTCTTAAGGGAAAAAGGTAAGGATCTCCTTGTTGTAAAAATATATGTCGATGACATAATCTTTGGGGACACCACTGATAAGTTAAGTAAGGACTTTGCAAAATTAATAGGGAGTGAGTTTGAAATAAGCATGGTGGGTGAGCTTAAATTCTTCTTAGGCTTACAAATCAAACAAAGTCCTAGTGGAACCATGGTGGTCCATCAGTAGAAGTATGCAAAGGAGCTAATCAAAAAGTTTAAAATGGAAGAATCCAAAGAAATAGACACACCCATTGCAGCTGCTACTAAATTAGATGTTGATGAACTTGGTTCATCAGTTGATCAAAAGTTGTATAGGGGTATGATTGGTTCACTTATGTATCTTATTGCTAGCAGACCTGGCATTGTTTTCAGTGTAGGGCTTTGTGCTCGCTTTTAGGCAAATCCTAAAGAATCTCACCTGACTGCTGTCAAAAGGATACTAAGATACTTGAAATGCACTACTGATTTGTGTCTTTGGTATCCCAAAGGTAGCAATTTTAATCTAGTTGGATATGCTGATGCCGATTATACAAGTTTTCTAGTGGATAGGAAGAGCACCTCAGGTATGGCACACTTCCTTGGTTCATGTCTTGTGTCATGGGCTACCAGAAAGCAAAACTCAGTGGCCTTATTTACTGCTAAAGCTGAGTATGTTTCTGCTACATCTTGTTGTGCTCAATTGCTATGGATCAAACAACAACAGGTAGATTTTGATATTGAAGTTGGTTGTATTCCACTATTTTGTGATAACACTAATGCTATAAGTATGACAAATAACCTTGTTCATCATAAGAGGACTAAGCACATAGACGTTAGACACCACTTCTTAAGAGATAACTATGAGAAAGGACCGATCTCCATAAAAGTCTGTGCTACTAATAAGCAAATTGTTGACATTTTCACTAAAGCACTGAGTAGAGAAAACTTTGAGAGGAACAGGTTGGAATTAGGGATGATTAAGATCACCTAATAGGTCCAGTTTAGAATGCACAATGGAAAAAATAAATAAACAAAATGAATTTTTTTTTGGTTAGGTGTTCTAACTTTGTGTAAATATCTAGATTAATTCTTATTCAGTTTCATACTTTAATTAGTATATTCCTATGACATGTGTACATATGATTCACTGATCTCTTACAAAGTTTTTTCTATTATGGCATTTGAGGCATGTTCAAGAGAGTTCTATATGAAGAACCTAGTTCATCAGTATAAGCTCATGTGAAAATTCAGGTATGTTTTCAATACTTTGCATAATTAGAAAGATTAACAATTCAATCATGAGCAGAAGTCCTATACTTTCCAAATTCCTAGAAAATTCTATCCGTTGAGGCATTGAACCAGTTTCGTCCTTTTAGAACTCTAAAACTGTGATTTTTGCCTAAAGTCTAGGGAAGCCAAATAAATCATTAAAGAACTGGAATTATAGGTTGATTAGACCTCTTTGATCTCTATAAAGCTGTCGTTACTGAGTAAATGTCTAATTGCCTTTAAATACATACCATATCTCTTATTTTCTTGTTCATTCTAAAACTGTCAAAAATTACTTCTCCAGTTATGATCGCCCTTCTTCTCTAAAATTCCCAAATTTTCTCAAGAAACAATCAACCATGTCTAACCCCCAAGATAATCCTAGCAATCCCCCACCAGCATCCCCCTCTAACACATCCTTATCTACTCCTCCTAGTGAATTCCCAAAACCTAGGTTTCGTAGGCAGAAAATATTGGCTAGAAAAACTGTAGCATCTGGAGCCCTGAGGAAAGTTCTAAATGAGAGATTGAAGGCTAGCCAGATAAAGGAAATCCTTGCTCAAGAATCTGACTCCAACTCTGAGTGTGAAGCTTTTATTTCTGCCAGTGAAGGTGAAGAACATGGGTCTTCTGACATTCAAAAAATTCAAGAAACCCCTGGTGAGGTAAGTTCTTGTGTGGCATTTTCTTCTGTAGTTGAAAACATAAAAAATAAGTTTGTTCTAGTTAGTCCTATTAAAGATGTAAAGGAGGCTGAATCAAGTAGGAGTGGAGGTAAAAAGAAAGGAAAAGAGAGAAAGAGAGAGAGCAAGTGGTGATGAGAGGGGAAATGGGAAGGAAAAGTTTCTTGCTATCTGTGGAGGTGTTGAAGAAAGTAGCATCAAGTCAGGGGGAAGTGGTTCTGGGGAGGCGGCTGAAGGGCTTGTTCATCTAAGCAAGCAACGAGACGAACCTGGTTCATCTTCTGAGGAAACCTTGGCTGACCTTCTGAAAAGGGTTGGGGTGAGCTATGATCTAAAGAAGCAAAGCTTCTTCACAAAAGGCTCCAACTGCTTCCAAGCCAACCAAGAAAAACAAAACTTCATCCCCAAAACCTACTGTCCCTTTAGTGCCTAAGGGAAGAGCTACTAGAATTAAGGTCAAACAAAGTGAAGCAAAGTTACAGAAAGCTCTGGAAGAAAGCAAGAAGAAGAAGAAGAAGGAGAAGGGAAAAGCAAAGGTTGTAGAAATCTCTGAGGCAGCAGAAGAAGAAGAGGAGATGGAACTGGTCCATCAAGAAAGGGGAACAACTGTAGAGGCTCCTACTCCCAAACCTAAAAAGTCCAAAACTTCTTCTAAGAAGTCTTCCTCTGTACCTGTACCTATTGAACCCCCTTTAGCCAAAAGAACAAGATCTGCAGTGAAAGGCAAGCAAGTGAAAATTACTAAGGAAGATGAAGAATGGAGTGGAGAAGAAGAAGAAGAGCAATCTGAGAAAGAACAAGACATGTTTAACATGTTTGGCAGAAGAAATTTTTTGAAAGGAGGATTGTTAAGAGACCTGGATGAACCAGGAATAAGGAGATTGGTGGATGCTCTAGCTGCACAAGGGCGGAAGGACATGGTCCTTGAAATGGATGGGAGACTGACCAAGAATGAATTGATTGAATTTATGGCCAATGTTGCTGTGAAGGAGGGAGTAGTCACCAGCCTGGTGAAAGGAGTGAAAGTGAAGTTTGATAAACTTAAACTGGGTGAGATTCTGGACATACCTATTGAAGGGTATGATGATTATACAAGGCAAAGGTGGCCATGTCTGGATTATCTTCCCACTGTTATTGAAATCACTAGAAGGTTTTGTGATTTTGAAGATGTGCCTGAAGCCATATTTGTGCAGAAGAGTGAAATGAGACCTGAGCACAAGGTCTTGTTTGAATTTGTCAATAAGTGCCTCTTGCCCAGACAAGAGAGAAGGCACACTGCAAATTACATGGACATGGTTCTTATGGAATGCCTGGAGAGAGGAATACAGATCAACTAACCTGCTTTCATTGTCAAATTACTAGACAATGTCTTTAATGGATCCAAGGCTCATGCCACTCTATATGGGTTCATACTGATTACAGTTCTGGATAGGCTGAATGTGCCTTTGAAGAAATAGGAAATGGCATCAAGTAAGGAACATTTTTGTGTTAAGTCTCTGCTGGCTTGTGACTATCCAGTCAATGCTATCCCAGTTGAACCTGGTTCATCTTTAAGGACACCCATCAACAGAAAGGTTAGGGCTTTGGTTCAGGAATGTGGAGCTAAAGATGATGAAATTGCTAGGCTCAAGGCTCTTATGGCTGAGTTGGAGACTGAGAGAGATGGCCTTAGAAGTGAGCTAGCAAAAGAAAAGGAGAAGAGTGATGGAATGCTTCAGAATATGCTAAAACTTCTCCAATATCAACCCTTTAGTTCCTCCAAGCCCTAGGACTTCCAACACTTGTCTTCAGAACCAGTCTAGTATCCCACAATGACCCACATTAGGGATTTTGTTTTTGCTTATGTTTTGGAAGTTTCTCTTTCTTTTTATGGTCTGTTTGTGGAAGCATATCTATATCAATGACAATTGTAATTTTTCTCTTGTTCTATGATGATTCTGACCCTAATAGTTAAAAATTATTTGTTGATTATTGATAATTGCACTATGATTTCACTTGCAGTTGCACCAGTGGCCTTGAGTACTTATTAAAATCTGGGATTCACATTATGTATGACACTTTTCGATGATGCCAAAAGGGGGAAGAGATAATGTGCTTTATACTCATTATTCTGAATGATGCCAAAAGGGGGAAGAGATAATGTGCTTTATACTCATTATTCTGAATAAGTGATATTTATAACCTAATTACACCCGGTCCTTGATGATAAGTAAAATTTTCTAAGTTAATTGTCGATGGTTAGGTTGAGTTCTTATAGATTCTCTGATCATTGAAAGCACAGAGTTTGTCATCATCAAAAAGGGGGTATTTGTTGGCCCAAGAACAGGTAAAGTTTTGAAGAATGACAAATGAACTCAGTCATGGACCAGGTCCATCAGGTGAAGCACACTGTTTGTTAACCTATACATGTGAGATGCACGTGAAGGAGGTAAGTCCCAATTGATTAAGCAACAATATCTCCTAAATTGATCGAAAAGGTTGCATATGGGATAAGGAGGGAAAGTCTCCTTATGAGAAGAGAACACAGATCCGGATAAAGGATAGGGTTGGAGTTTGTGTTGATCAAGGACTCAACTTCGTTGGAAGATCAGCAGTTGAGTCTCAAATAAAATCTAATTACTAACTCTTTGAATAATAGTGATTGTTCTCTTTTACAGGTATTGCACAAACGCAGAAGTTAAACTAAATTGAGAGCAAAAGAGCGAGGCAATTTTGCAAGCAATTTATGTGAGATTTGAGTATGCATTCCTGAAGCTACTTGGATAAGATAGAAGAACCAATTTCATTGTGTCTTTCTTTTATTATAGTTCAATTTTAGTAGGTGGTTTAAAGTTGCACCTTTCAGCTTTCATAGAAGCATTTGTACTAGGTACTTGGAGTGTTCAAGTTATAGGCTAACTTGAAGGTGTCGCAACAGTTGAGGCTGTGTACTACACAGGGATTAGAGTTAATCCTTAGGTTTACAAAGAGTTTTTGTAAATGCTATTTTGGCTCAGTGATTTTTGTGGAATATTGGAAAAATCCTACTGAGTAGTAGGTTGTGGTTTTTTCACCTTTTGAGCCAGGTGTTAAATCTCTGTGTTCTTTATTTTATGTAATTTTAATTCCGCAAATAGTAGTAGTAATTACACCTAGAAGAACCAGGTTCTTCTAGAGCAAAAATTGGGTACCATAGAAATCACCCCATCCTCTTGTGTGGTATTAACGTTTAGAACATCATCTTCAATGCATCCTTAATGGACTGTGGGACCTGTGCTGGCTGTGGTGCCGACTGAGCTGCAATGATGGAGGTCAAGGTAGACAACTTAGATGAAGCCGTATACATCCAGTTGTTCAAGCTTTGAAGTGTCTGGCTCAGTAGGTGGGCAGTGATAGAATGGGCTCGGGAAGATGGAATCTTTGGGCCAGCTGAGGTAGAAGGACAAGGAGGCAGGTCAGCAGTAGTGGAAGGTCCGGGGGGCATGGCAGCAACTGTGGAGGCAGGCTCAGTGGAGGCCTCTACCATAACAGGCTCTTCAGACTGGCCAGTTGGGACAGAAGTAGGGGCCTTGTAGTTCTTGTCCTTGGGGTTGTCTGGCCCCTTTAAACTGTACCAGGAGAATGGTGCCACAGGTTTGGCTTTGACATCATAAGACTTCTTTTCCACCTCCAAGTCCCGAAAATACATAGAGAGGGTGCTGGGGTAAGGGTAGTTCCAATCATGCTCTGCACCCACTAATGAGATGATGTGGGACATCACATTCCCCATATTAATGGGGTATCCCGCCATGATGGAAGCAAAAAATACGGCCCGGTGGAGAGGAATGGTATGTTCGTGCGTAGTGGGTCCAACCGGCTACAAATGAAAGTCAACCAATCTCTAGCCTCAAAGTTCAGGGTCCTCGCAATATCTCGACCCGAGTTGTCAACCACTCCGGAATGGTAGCTGGGATCTAAGCTAACCAAGGACGGACCTCCTCCCCATCTCTAACTTTGCCAGATAGAGAGACTCATATTCTTCATTGAACCCTAAATAATCATTCAGAGACTGCCCGTCGAACAACACCTTTTTGTCTCGAACCTTGGTCACTTTGGAACCCTTGACGATGTGGGCCACATTATAATAAAATTCCTTGACCATATGTTCATTTGCCTCTATACATTTCTCCATAAATATTTCCCAGCCCCGGTCAAGTTCTAAATTGCCTCTGAACGTCAGGGTTGTGGGGTAGTAGGTCTTTGTCAATAAAACTCCTCTCTGGTATCAAATGCCTCACCGGCCACCACTCCCTAAACTTATGATATGCCACTTGGCTCACAAATCTATCCTCCCAAACATCGGGCTTCCTAATTCGGTCAACGCCTTCCACCTGAGGCCCACTATCCCCAACTCCCTGCACCTCCTCCTCATCTACGCCTGTACTCTCCCCGGATAATGAAGCTATGAGGGAGGTGGAGTCGTCCCCACTACCAGCTATTGACCCCTCAGATGAATCAAAAATGACATTAACCGGCCTTTGGATAGTGGGTGATGCGGAGGAGTATCATCAGTCAGTCTAAGCCTCCCAGGCTAGTCAGGGATATGAGTGGGAATGGAATCTGAAGAAACATCCTGTGAAGGTACATACTCACTCCCCGAAGAATGAGAAGCAACTCTGTCTGTAGCTTTTATTAGCTTCCTGGTATTTTTTATGCTTTCCCAAACTTGGGGAGTGAGTTTTATCATCTTCTGCTTTCCTCCCCGGGAGGCTTCACCTCTCCCGGATTGTTTTGATCCTTTGCCTCCTCGTTGTTTAACCATTGTCTGCAAGCATAAACATCTAACTTTGTTAGTATCAGCAGAGATAGTGGGACAGATGTGTATAATGAATTGCAGAACAGAAGCAGAAAGTTGAAGACACAGTTGCTGGAACAGGCTAGTGCAGACTGCACAAAATGGTAGTGCGGCCACACTGAGGCCACCGGGGACCACACAGAAATGACCGCGGTCCGCACAGGTCTAAGGTCCCCAAAAATAGCTCTCTGAATCTCACCACCGCAGCCCACACAAAATAGTACCGTGGCCGCGGTGGTCCAGTGCGGACCGCACAAAATATTGTGCGGCCGTACTGGACAATGGACACCTCGCTAAATCTCATCACTGCGATCCGCGGAAAGTGGCAATGAGTCCGTGGTGAGGCCACCGCGGACCGCACAAACACAACCGCGATCCGTGGTGGGTGCCCAAACTTGGCACTGATTTTTTTTCAATCCACTAGGCAAGCGCCTAGGGGTAGTTTTCATTAATAATAAAAAAAGAAAAATGCAACAATTAGGAAAAGTAAAAATAAGGGGGACAATAGCACCGGTATTGTTACCCATATGCCTTGGCTATATAATCACTCCTCTGCGCCTCACATTGCCTTATAATGGAAGTCTCATGTAGAGAATTCATGGTGTAGCTGGCTGCAAAGTCTCATGAGGGCGTATAATCTCATAGCCATGTGGATATTTTCCAAAGGCATAGGGCTAAGGCAACACAAACCGGGCTAAACCTTACCTTACTAATCCTATTGAGGCAAAAAATAGCCTCATCTACTAGCAAGCATGTAAAAAATATGAAGTTGAAAGTACCAAACATTCTATGATCATCACAGAATTTATAACATATTCTGTGATGATATTACACATGATAATACTTAAAAAATGATAAAATAAGAATATGTAAAAAAATTATATCTTGTCCCTCTTTCTTGGATATTGTGCATTCTTTAATTTGTAGCTCTTTGGCTTCTTGTTCCACTGTCTTCAAATATTCTTCAAACTTTATCATATCTTTTTTGGTTTGTTTGATCTTGTGGAGGTGGTAGATACACTCACCTTCTGCTTTGCATTTCTCATTGGCGGCTTCCTAATGACAACCTCTTGTGTTGCTTTACCATCCTAACTATGTTGCCTTAGATGTGCATTTTTTTTTTGTTGGATCCATTTCTCATATGTCTAGGTGAAAGATCCCCTTCCCAAGCTACATTGTTGAATGTAGCATCCAGAAGTTCTTCCTCTTCCCCCTCTTCATATAAATCTTGACATATTTTCATTCCAAACGCTTCACTGTGGTTGTATTCGGGCAGCACTAAAGCTCCTGGTTCATGACCCTTCTCTACAATAGCAACCTGATTGGAAGTAAAAGCTACTGCCTTTTTATCAAGTAGATTCAATGTGTCCATGTCATGAGATACAAGTGCTTGAAGGAAGTTTGTTGGAGTCAAATCGTATCTTGTAGCATGTGAAGTTATGTTTGTCGACGCAGCTGGAGTTAGAGTGTTGTGGATAGGATTAACAGTATGCTTATTACTCAATACCATTGCTTCATTTTGCTTTTTCACAGTAGGGACAAACACATGGGCATTTGGACTTAGACCTCTCTTGCTTGACAAAACAGAGGAGGTCTTAGAAAATTGTTGATCGTGCTGCTTCAGTGTTTCAGCATGTTGCACCTGTTGCAACTTCTTTTTCTTCCCAGTTGATGCCTTTGATCTTGATGTGCTGACTATTTGTGCAATCGTAGGACTGGAATTTTCTTGAGAATTCAATGTCGTTGGAGTCAATGAGCTCTCAAACAGCTGCAAATTCTCTCCAGTCAACTTCCCATCATCATCATTCACATTGCCAAGAGCAGCAAAAGGGTTTGAAATTTTTGACATACCTCGACTGTCTCTTGCATTCTGCAGCATTTTTTTGCTGTTTGGAGTGCTTTTTTTGCTTGAAACCGATGTCCAGTTATCCTTAGTAATATGTTGTCCAGCTTCCCTTGTATGTTGTCTAGCATCAGTAGGTTTTGATCGCTTAGACTCAGCCCCATCGCTTAGACTCAGCCCCTTCTAAAGCAACTTCAGCTTGAACTAAGGCATCATTAGAGACATCTACAACAGCTGTACCTATAGAAACAGTCACACCACCTTGTTGTTGAACCATATCAGGCTTGTTATAGGTATCTGCTCGATCATCTACAACAGCCTTCAATGCAACATTAATATCCATAGGACTTGCTGTTCTTTCAAGAAGATCAATCACAGCATCATCTTTAGCACTCCTAGATACAGGTCGATCAACAGGAGATTTCAATGCAACAGTACAATCCAACTTCGAAACACTAGTAGCTGCAGCAGCTGCTTCAATAGCTTCTTGTTCACCATCTTGTACAACATTATTGTGTACAGCAGTAGTTTTGGTAACCCCTGCATTTAACACATCATCTAGTGGCATGATAGGAGTTACATCTTTTTGTGTATTTGAATTGTCTATAACACCAACAACAGAATTCATAACCTCATCAGGATAATGTGCTGCATTTGCCTTGTTAATATAAACTTTACTAGGTTGCATCTTCAATACCTGCTGCTGCATAGAAACAGGATTTTGCCCCAAATCATCACACTCCTGTTGCCTAGCATTCTTAACACTTTCTGAACCTTCTACAAGTTGTGTTCTGGCTCTCTTAGCATTCAAAAAATCTCGTGCATCACCGTGCAATTTTCCACCTAATTGATGCTTATTCTCAACTGTTTCTTCATCAACACGAGCAGCTTGAACTGCCTTTCCTTTTAAGCGTCGACATTGATTTTCTTCATGTCCTTGATGCTTACAATGGCAACAGTATGAAGGTAAATTATCACAAATAATTTCCTGGTAATCCTCAACAATCTTACCAGTTTTAATATCAAGATATTGAAGCCTAATCTTTTCAGGAAGTTTGTCTAGTAAATCAATGATAACCTTGACTATTGATGTGCTAGGACGAGATCTAACTTGTGTCACCTTATCAATTGCAATTGGTTTTCCAACAGCAGCTGCAATGGATAGTAAAGGCTTACGTGAAAACATTTCAGGCGACAAATTCGGCAACAAAATCTAAACAGCCACCTTCGAGGTTTCCTCGTTTGGAGTAAATCCGACACTCTATGGGAAAACTCTATATTGATGCTCACTTCCATTATGTTGAAAGTAATTTACAGCTCTTGCCAAACAAGCCACATAATCTTCATGTTGATAAAAACGAATTAAAAATTAACGTGGAGCCAATGAACCTAACAAGCAATTAGCTTTGATACCAAAGATTTTTGGCAGAATACTCCTTAAAATCTATAAATTTTTGGTGCGCCGCTGGACAGTTTTATCATCACTGCTTGATGTAATCCTTCCTCCTTTGCAAATTCTTCACATTTATCCATGGAAAATTGAATCATAGGAACTCCATGAACAATTTCAAAATGTTTCAAACTTGTTTTTGTAAGAGATGCGGCAGATTGCTTTTGATTCAAAGTTGCTGCATATGTATTAATGTTGTTAATGTTTGGAATAACTTCCTTAGAGGTTGAATTCTGCTCTCCCACAGCCAAAGGTTGGGGAGAGATGTTGGCTGCCATGGAAGGACTCTATTACGCAACAGTTTCAACTCTACATCGCACAGAAATGAAGAAGCTGCCCAGATCGCTATAGAACACTGTTGTGCTACAGTAAAGGACGAACTAATTTGCAGATCTGTAACAATTGGCTATGGATTTGAGAATGAAATCAATTGGGGATTGTGCGCAACGAGTAGATGCTTCTTTTGACACCAAATTTATGAAAATCCACCCCGGACAACGGAGTTATGGCCGTGAATAGTGATGGAAGTGCTATTTATTGCCTTTCTAGAGAGAACCAATTAGGAGTCCTATATTCGTGTATTGATGACCCTTTGGCACTGAGTTAGGGTTTTTGCTTTTTGCTTCTTTTTTTTAGTTCAAGTTTTCACCTAACTTTGTCCCTCCTCAATTACCCAATCATTATGCACAAAAGCACACAAGAACCAGCATTTAAAACTAACCTAAGCTAACAGGTAGAAAAATACGAGAAGACGAAGAAGCTAGGGGCTACTGGGAATGAAACAAAAATTGAAATTATAAAATGAAGCACAAAGAAATGATTGAAATGATACCAGTTGTGGATAGAAATGCAAATAATCACTCTAAGCAAGAATCACGATCAATAGGGAAGATGAACAGTAACTTTTAGGTCTCTGAGAGTCAATTTTTCAAAAAGGGTAACCGGTGACCCCTGAGGTCTATTTATAGAAAAACACGTGGGACCCAATCTTACCTAACAGCGCGGCTGCACAAAACAGACCGCGGACCGCGCTGTGTTTGTTCTGAAAAAGTTTGAGAAGGCAACCTTACCAGTCTGCACAAAAGATATTGCGACCACGGAGGTCCACCTTGGTCCGCGCTAAATGCAATGCGGCAGCGGTGGCAAACTTCAGAGAGTCCTCATATTGTCTCACACCAGTGCGGACCGCACAAAGTGTAGTCCGGCCGCACTAGAAACTTTAGAGACTGAACAATTTTGCAACTATGTCCTGCACTGCATCAACTCAATCCATGTAACATCTCACAATCAGTTAGCACAAAAATCAATCTTATACTACCAAGAATATCAAAGAAAACAAAAAGAAAAACACATGGGTTACCTCCCAAGAAGCGCTTGATTTAACGTCTCGGCACGACGGAGTTACCATCACATCATTTCAAATGAACAATAGCCAACACATGGCTATCATCAAACTTCCCAAGATAATTCTTGAAACGGTGCCCATTCACTTTAAAAACCTCACCACTTTTGTTCTTCAAATCTAGAGTACCAAACGGGGTCGCACACGCAACTTCAAATGGTCCACTACACTTTTATTTCAGCTTTCCCAGGAACAACCATAGATGAGAATTGAACAAGAGCACCAAATCACCAACTTTGAACTCCTTTCCACAAGCACATTTGTCATGAAGGTACTTCATCTTGTC
>MU666188.1:72540-116855 GCA_026770625.1 Nicotiana glauca | reverse complement strand
TATACAAGGACGAACTAGAGTATGCATGGAACCGAAATTCATCAAGTTCATTGAGTTGTTCAACATGAAGATTGGCCGCAACATCCCACTCAAGATTAAGCTTCCTCAAGGCCCACATGGCCTTATGCTCCAATTCCACCGATAGGTGACATGCTTTTCAAATACCAACCGGTACGGCGACATACCAATTGGGGTCTTGTAAGCCCGTAAAGCATCATCTAACTTTTTAGACCAATCGGTCCTATTGGCATTGACAGTTTTGGACAAAATGCTCTTGATCTCCCTGTTAGACACTTCAACCTGGCCACTTGCTTGAGGATGATAAGGTGTAGAGACTTTTTGGTTGACACCATACTTGGAAAGCAAGGCATCAAAAGCTCTATTACAAAAATGCGATCCTCCATCACTAATGATTGCCCGAGGTGTGCCAAACCTTGTGAAAATGCTCTTTTTTAAGAATGCCACCAGACTCCTAGCTTCATTATTGGGCAAGGCCACGGCCTCAACCCATTTTGACACATAATCAACTGCTACAAGAATGTGAGTGTTCCTACATAGGCTAACACAAGGGCCCATAAAATTGATACCCCAAACATCAAAGATATCAACTTCAAGAATTGTATTTAGAGGCATCTCATCTTTCTTGGAAATCTCGCCCGCTCGTTGACATTGACCACATCTTTTTACTAAATCACTTGTATCTTTGAACAAGGTTGGCCAATAAAAATCACAACTCAAAACTTTCAAAGCCGTTCTCACCCCTCCATGGTGGCCACCATAGGGGGATGAATGACAAGCCTCCAAAATACTTAATTGTTCTTCCTCCGGGACACACCATCGAATCACGCCATTTGTGCAAATCTTGAACAAGTACGGCTCATCCCAATAGAAGTCCAAACTATCCTGCTTGAGCTTCTTCCTTGGGTTAGAAGAGAGCTCATATGGGATTATTCTGATCACGAGGTAATTAGCAATATCAGAAAACCATGGCATATCATTCATTGACACCGCAAGGATTTGTTCATCGGGAAATGAGTCATTGATTTCTAGGCCATCACAAGGCCTCCCGTCCTCCCCCAAACGAGACAAGTGGTCCACAACTTGATTTTCACTACCTTTTCGGTCCACAATTTCTAGATCAAATTCTTGGAGAAGTAGCACCCATATCATCAACCTTTCATTTGAGTCTTTCTTTGTCATCAAATACCTAAGGGCGGCATGATCGGTGTGCATAATGACTTTAGCCCCCATAAGGTATGGTCAAAACTTTTCCATTGCAAAAACTATGGCCAATAATTCTTTCTCGGTGACTGTGTAGTTTCTTTGAGCCTCGTTCATGGTCTTGCTTGTGTAGTACATCGGGTGAAACATTTTATTAACCTTTTGACCCAAAACAGCCCCAACCGCTACGTCACTTGCGTCGCACATGAGCTCGAAGGGTAATCTCCAACATGGTGCGGCAATGATCGGGGTAGTGGTCAACTTATGCTTGAGAAGTTCGAAGGCCTCCATGCATTTCTCATCAAAAACAAACTTAGCATCTTTCTCTAGCAACTTGCAAAGGGGATTTACAACCTTAAAAAAATCTTTGATAAACCGCTGGTAGAACCATGCATGCCCAAGGAAACTCCTTACACCTTTGACAGAATTGGGTGGAGGGAGCCTTGAAATCACCTCGATATTGGCTTTTTCTACTTCAATCCCATTCTTAGAAATTTTGTGGCCGAACATTATACCCTCTTCAATCATGAAATGGCATTTTCCCCAATTTAGCACTAAGTTGGTGTCTTCACACCGGGCCAAAACTCTATCCAAATTATCCAAGCACTCCTCAAAGGAATCACTAACCACACTAAAATCATCCATAAAGACTTCTAATATGTCTTCCACAATATCGGTGAAAATAGCCATCATGCATCATTGGAAGGTTGCCGGAGCATTGCACAACCCGAACGACATCCAAGAGAAAGCAAATGTGCCGTATGGACAAGTAAAAGTGGTCTTCTCTTGGTCCTCTGGGGCAATCAAGATTTTATTATACCCCGAGTAGCAATCCAAAAAGTAATAAAAAGCACGCTCCGCAAAGCGATCAAGCATTTGGTCGAGGAACGACAACGGGAAATGATCCTTCCGGGTCACCTTATTTAGCTTCCGGTAGTCCACGCAAACTCTTCACCTGGTAATGGTTTGAGTGGGAATAAGTTCATTGTTGTCATTTGTCACCACATTCATCCAACCTTTCTTCAGCACACATTGTACCGGAGAGGTCCATGAGCTATCGGAGATTGGATACACAACACCAGCATCTAGCCATTTGATCACTTCTTTCTTCACCGCCTCTTGCATTGCCTCATTGAGCCTCCTTTGGTGTTCTAAGGAAGGCCTTGCTTCTTCCTCTAAAATGATTTTATGTATGCAGAATACGGGGCTTATTCCCCGAATGTCGGCCAATGTCTACCCAATTGCTTTCTTCCTCCTTTTGAGAACTACCAAAGTAGCGTCTACCTGCAAGTTAGTGAGGCAAGAAGAAATAATAACTGGTAAAGTAGCATTTGAGCCCAAAAACTCATACCTGAGGTGTGGAGGAATTGGTTTCAGCTCCAACACTGGTGGCTCCTCAATAGATGGCTTCGTTGGTGGAGTTTTCCGATTTTCAAGATCCAAGGACAATTTCCTAGGCTCATAAGAATACGAGCCCATACCATGCAAAGCATTTACACACTCCACTCTACTAGAATCATCATCAACATCAAGATTAAGAAGCACGGCCTCAAGGGGATCCACCACATTAATCATAGAACTTGTGTCATCCACTATCACAACTGTGACAATGTCCACAAATGAGCACACCTTGGTTCTATTGGGTTGCGTCATGGATTTGTAAACATGGAAGACGACCTTCTCATCTCCCACTCGAAAAGTTAGCTCACCCGCTTCAAAATCAACCAATTCCTTCCTCGTTGCAAGGAAAGGTCTTCCTAGAATAATTGGGACTTCAAAGTCCACTTCACAATCCAAAATAACAAAGTCGGCCGGCAATATAAACTTGTCCACTCGAACAAGCACATCATCAATTATGCCCAAAGGTCGCTTCATTGATCGATCCGCCATTTGAAGTCTCATTGAAGTTGGCGTAGGTTTCCCAATTCCCAAAGTCTTAAAGACCAAGTACGGAATCAAATTTATGCTAGCCCCCAAATCACAAAGGGCCTTGGCAAAATCAGCACTTCCGATAGTGCAAGGGATAGTAAAAGCTCCGGGGTCTTCAAGTTTTGGGGCCATAGAATGTATGATAGCACTCACTTGATGAGTCATTTTAATTGTTTCACACTCCATCGACGTCTTCTTAGTCACCAAATCCTTTATAAACTTTGCATACCCCGACATTTACTCAAGTGCCTCCACCAAAGGCACATTGATTGTAAGGCTCTTCATCATTTTAATGAAATTTTTGAATTGGTTGTCACTCTTTTGCTTGGCTAACCGTTGAGGATAAGGCGGAGGTGGCCTAGGAAAAGGTGCCTTATCTTTGGGCACCACTGGCTCGGGCATGTCAATCAGGTTTTCCCTAGACGGGTTCACGACATCTTGAGTTTCCACCTCGGCCTCATCAATATCAATCCTCACATCATTGTTCTCATTATGCTCAACCACATTATCAACCACCAAAGGACCTACATCTTCTTGGGACCCAACATCATCATCAACAACTTGCTTTTCTTTTAAGGCATTCACATCACCGCCTCTCCAGCTTCTTGTTTTAACCACCATCATATGATATTTTGCACCCTTCGGTTTCACTACCGTATCACTTGGTAGGGCACCCTTAGGGAGAGTATTTAACAATTGAGAGATTTGGCCTATTTGCACCTCCAAATTTTGAATAGAGGTATTGTGGGAAGCCAATTGCGCATCGGAGTCTTGGTTCTTCTTCATCATTTGCTCGAACATAATCTTGATTTGACCCATATCATTACCTGAAGAACTAGACCCTTGAGATTGAAACGGCGGCAGATTGTTTGGTTGTTGGTACATCGGGGGCCTTTGAAATCCTTGCCCCCGGTTGCCTTGATTACCATTATTGTTCCACCCACCTTGACCATTGTAGTTCCAATTGTTGTTGTTATTCCCATTCCATTTCCCTTGGTTGCCCGAATTTTTGTTCCCCTAATTACCGCCTTGGTTGTTGTTGTTCCAATTACCACAAACTTGTTGATTGCCCCAATTTCCTTGGGGTTGCCATTGTTGGTTGGAAGAGTTGCCTCAATTGCCTTGATATTTATTGACATATTGAACCTCTTCTCTTTGATCATCATAACACTCATTTGAAACTCCACTATCATCATCATATTGATCACAATTCCCTTGAGATTGTTGCCCTCTTTGCCTTCTCTTAAACATATTTACTCCTTCCATAGCATTGACTTGGCGAGGATTTTGGACTTGTTGCAATTGCACCTTCGCCAATTGATTCATAGTAGTAGTAAGCTCGGCAATAGCTTGACCGTGATCATGCAATTTATTTTGCAAATGATTGACCGTGGGGTCACCTTAGGGCACATTCGCTCTACTTTGCCATGCCGAACAAGTGTCGGACATTTTATCCAAAATATCACAAGCTTCATTGTAGGGAAGCTTCATAAAGTTGCCTCTGACCAATTGGTTCACAATGCATTTATTAGTGGTGTTGATGCCCCGATAAAAGGTTTGTTGACTCATCACTTCGGTCATATCGTTATTAGGTCACTCTTTCACCATAGTTCTAAAATGATCCCATATCTCATGCAAATGTTTCGTTGGTTCTTGCTTGAATGCCAATATCTCATCTCGAAGTGCCGCCATATGCCCGGGTAAGAAGAACTTAGCAATAAATTTATCCGCCAACTCATCCCAAGTTGTGATGGAATAATTGGGGAGTCTCTCTAACCAATCCAATGCTTTCCCCCGAAGTGAGAACGGGAAAAGTGTCAACCTAAGAGCATCTTCGGACACATTCATTTGCTTGCTCCCCCAACATGTATCTACGAACCCCTTGAGATGCTTGTAGGCATTTTGATCAGAGGCCCCCATAAAATACCCTCTTTGCTCGAGCAAGGTCAACATTACATTTGTGATTTGAAAGTTCCTATCACTTTTGGCGGTGGTGGAGGAGGGTTTGGAATATTGTTGTTGTCATTTGCATTGGCCTGATGGCCTCTACGTTGAGCTTGAGGTAATATAGGAACCTCATCTTGATCAATATCATCTACCTCATCCCTTGCCATCGCGTTGCCAAGAGGGTCATTAGCATTGAGAGCCATTGGTACCTGAGTAATAGACACAAACAAAATTAGTAAACAAGAAGGAAAGAAGAACAAAACACAAAACTAACTAAACAGATAGCCAGAACAGTTAGCTCCCCGGCAAGAGCACCAAAATTTGATCACAACCAACTCCATGCTACTACAAAGTAGGAAGAGAGGGTCGCAATAGCTTTTACCCGATATGAGGGTCAGGATCGAAATCCTCAGAGAGCTAGAAATTGGAGTTGGGTATCTGACTAGAATAGAGTTGCGAGTTTGTTCCAAATCTCACTTCCATACATTTTTGAGTTTTCAATTATAAAATACTATTATCAAACTACTAATTGAAACTAGATTATGCTACGAGATAATTGCTAAGGTTGTGTCTAATAGTTTAAAAGGCACTAGGGTAGTGACTTTCACCTAGGTGGCTAATTGATGGGTAATTGCTTCTAAGGCTCGATTGACATAATTGGGAAATATATATAACCATTGAACAATTTTACCCACTCTCACACCTCTCAGTAGAGAGAGTGATTTTTCCCAATTGACTCTCTCGAGACCAAATAGGTAGGCAAATTAGCTCAAGCAACTAGGGTTTAAGTCGGGTAATTACTCTCTCGAGGTTTAACCCTTTAATTGGGACTATCAAATCTCTTGAGTCCATCCTAATTCCTTGTTGGGTCAACTTTGGAGACTTAGGCTCTCTTTCTCAAGAAGAACCCAAATCAACTTAGCACAAACCAGTGTTTGCAACCACCAATTCATAAATTAAACCATAAAATTGATCCAAATACAAACACCTAGAGTCAATCTAACCTTAAATCATAACACCCATCAATTACCCATACTAGAGCCACAACCCTAGCTAATGGGTTTAGCTACTCATGCTTGAACAAGAAAATAAAGAAATAGATGAAGAAGAAGACATATTAATTAAACACTAAAGTAAATACAAGAGAATCTATTGTTAAAACTAAGCAAAAGTGCCCAAAATGGCTATAAAATGAGTCTCACGAGCGCAACTCAAAGTCTGGAATTAACTGATACCCTAAAAATGGCAAAATGTTCTATTTATACTAAGCTGGAAAAACTAGACAAAAATACCCCTGTTGGGTCAGTGCGGACCATATAAAATAGACCGCGGCCGCACTAAGCTCTTGGACTTCAAATCTTGGTATTCTAAACTTGGGCTCCGCGGCCGCGAAGGTCTCTAACGCGGTCTGCACAAATATGGCCGCGGACCGCGCAACTTGAACCATTGCAATTTTCACCTATCTAAATCTCTCTTCCGCGGACCACACATAATGGTAGTGCATCCGCGGAGCCTTCACCGCGGACCGTACAATGTGTACTGCGGCCGCGTTTCTTGGAGCTTGGTTTTGCCACTCTCTGAATCTACCTAGTGCGGACCGCACAAAATGGACTGCGGCCACACTAGGTTTTATGCCTTGAATTATACTCTCTGAATCTGCCTAGTGCGGTCGCACTTGGCCTATTTGTCCTAAGTTTGCCTTGTCTTTGATACTTGAGCAGGTTTCACTCCTTTCTGAGACGGATTTTGACATTTCGTCACTTTGTCGATCAAACCTGCAATCAAGCACAACTTATGAACCTTTTGGGACTATATTGTAAGAATTTATAATCAAATCGTAAGCAAGAAGGAGCATAAAATACATTAAAATCCCTAGTTATCAGCCAACATCAATAATGTCAATGAGTATCTCAGAGCGACTCAGTTTCTTCCAAAACTAATCCTAAAAAAAATAAAGTTAAGTACCCGGTTCGAGCTACATCCTTGGAAAAGATTTTGTGCCCAAAGAAAAACCAAGGAATACTACCTAGCTATTCTAAAAAAAAATCTTTTTTGTGTTTTTAAATCAGACTTTTATCCCTCAAGAAAATTGTCCAAAAGATCTATCGTCGGGAAAAGTCCGAGCTTTTTCAAATATTTTTTCCCTTTTGTATTTTTATTCTTTTTTTTTCGTTTGATTTAAATCAACTAAACTACACTAGAAATACCAACATAAATAAACTAAAATAAGTTGATACAAGATATACAACTATAGCACAGGTAGTGTTACTCCCACCCCACACTTAAACTATGCATAGCCCTCGATGTAAGTAAATATGAATAATCAAGTAGGATAAAAAGAAAAACTCCATGCCAGTCAGAGTCCCCCTCCCCCAGCAGTTATGGGCTCATCATCATCCGGTCCTAGAGGCACCAAAGTCATGGGCCCTGTAGCACCATTCCCATCCTTATCCTCACTGTCTGAGCCCTTGACAGAGTTGACGTCCTCTGACGAGTGAACGAGGCTGCCAGGTGCAATCCCCAACATCTCCTTAGACGAGCTGGACAAGTCATCGCATAAATGCATACGCTCCTTGTCTGAAATACTTGCCCTGCTCATGAGTAGGTTCAACGAGTTATAAAGGTACCTGCTGAAGTTCTCATCTCGCTCCATCCTGGCTATGAGGTTGAGTTTTGATGACGTCTCCAAAAAAGATGTGATGTCTATAAGCCCTGATGGAGCTTTCACTACCTCATCATGTACGGGGTACTCCAGCACTCCTCGAAATAGCATGTACCAAGTAACTAAATTGCCAAAGAAGAACCGCCTAATCTGTCGCCTAAATCTCGTGCGGGCTATCTCACTTAGCATAATCGCAACCACATTAATGGGTCAACCGGTCATTAAGAAGAATATGACACACACTCTAGCTCGAGTGCAGTCGCTGCTGTGCTCCACCAGCATAAGTCTCGCTTGCACAAAATTTTAGCACACTTTGGTAGCTTTGTTGAAGTCGGAGCGAACCATAGAGAGGTGAATGTTGCCTTGCTTCCTTTATAACTTAACATTGGAATCCATGCCACAAAGAGTGTGACGTATCAGCTCATATTTCGAGCTTCTGATAAAGCGGTGGAGTCTCCTTGGGTTAGCATTCTCAGCCCCCAAATAGTCACACAAAGACTCTGTATCTATTGGCACATCCTTCCCTCTTACACGTGAAGTGTCCAATTCGTAATCCCAGTTAGCATACAACTCTTGAACCATGCTCAGGTTTGCAGGCCCCGGGCATTCCAAGAACTTGTGCATATTTAGAGCTTGTAGCCTATCAAGTACCACCGGGAAGTTTCTTTCTAAGGCCGTGGTATTAATCCCTGTCTCATAAAGATGGCACGAAGTCCCTGTGCCATGCAATAGCTGCAGCATCGACCAAATGCAAACGAGGCCTCGACCTTAATGGTGCGTGCTAAGATCCTTTGGCAGTGTCACAACCCAAACCGATGGGCTGTGACGGGCACCCGGTACCTTACTTAATCGAGTACCAACGTAACGTATCTTTCTTATTATACTATTATGAGTAAATGAGCGAAAAACACGTCATGAGATAACAAGAATAAAACATAAGGAAATACTCAACATGTGATGACCCAACATGATATTCAAACTTATACATATGACATACGGGCCTATAAGGCCAACATGACCATTTGTAAACTCAAACAATAGGCCGACAAGGCCATACAAGTATCCATACACCTGACATCTGTCTACAAGCCTCTAAGAGTACATAAAATCATAAAGGTCGGGACAGGGCCCCACTATACCAATCAATATACATCCAAAGCATACTGACCAAATAGGCAACTCCGGAGCAAGTGGAGTGCGCCAACACCTTCGCTGAGCTGATAGCCTAATAGGAGGACAGTCAACCTATCAATCAGGACCTGCGGGCATAAAACGCAGCGTCCCCAGGCAAAATGGATGTCAGTACAAATAAAGTACCGAGTATGTAAAGCAGGAAAGCATAAACAAGAACAGTAATGTAAAGAGTGATAGAGAAGATACAACCTGTAACATCTGAGTGCCTTTGGGGGCTACTGACATGAAATGCATAATACATATATATACATAAACTTTTGAAAACATACGCCTCTGTGGGCATCATCATCATCATATCATACCCGGCCTCAAAGAGGACTCGGTAAAAATTTACCCGGCCATATGGAGCTCGGTAAAATCCAACCGATCAGTGGTGGCACAATAGGTGTCGTACTCGGCCGACTATAGCGCGGATGGGTAGAGTAAAATAGATAAATATATAATGCATGCTGGACTCATGGAATCACGTTCTTAACCTTTTGGAGTGACGTATGGTTGTTTCACCTTCTATTAACATTATGGACATCATACCATCGGTATGAACCTCATTAGAATTCAAGCATCATACATACATGCTTAGAATATTTTTAAAAGGAAAGAACAACATGGACAACCTTAGTTGCTAGGAGTAGATCCGTTATGAAATAGCGTATTCATTTTACTTTAGATCGTGCCAAAAGAAAGAAGGAATAACCTTAACATACCTGTTTCAGCAAAAATCATGAACGAAATTGTTCTTGCTTCTTTGACATTTATACACCAAATTTGGCTTTGGATTTTGCTGACATTTTTGGACGAAACTGCTTCTGCTCTTTTGATCCAAATAAACGAAACAACTTTTTGCCTTCTATATTTTTTATATGCAGTGTAGTTACTAAATTTCCAATCTTTAAGAAAGAATCCTTAACTTTACTTGTTAAGGAATCTTTAAGAAAGGAATTTCCAAATGAGCCTTACTTGCTTTCTCAGGTTTTTTTTTTGGACCTTAGGAACGACGTTTGGTTTAAATGCCAAAGTAACGAATTGATACAATTTTTGGAGTGAGGCTTGGACGCTTGGATGAGATGAAAATGCTTCTGCTTCTCACTTTGACAGAATGTAAAATGGTTACTTTTATCTTAAGTGACATGTTTTGATCTCTTTTTGATTCATAAAGCTTAAAACAAAGTCTTGATAAGACTTCAAAATTAAGGTTTTGACACATGTGAAGCTTAGATAAATGACTCACCTTATACTAAATGCGGGGGCTGCCACGTTTCTCCGTGGGTGATTTTAGTTTATCCACTTATTAGTTAACGGGGTAATGTATCGTTACCTGGTAATTAAACTATTACCCGCATAATTTAAAAATTATCACAAATTACTTAAAATCCTATTTATTTTCAAAATGCTTCACATATACTTTATATATTTACACTACCGTGGTCATATGGTACCTTGCATGGTACTAATTTATAATTATCGGGTATTATCGCTCGACCCGTATTTTATCCCGCATTGACCACTTTCAACGAAACTCCTTTTCTTTAATTCGTGTACCCCTTTATCCTTCATAGCACTTATTTATTGCTTGTTATAAATAGCGTAATACTTATAATCCCAAAATAAATCTCATTCCCGAATTTACGTCGATTAATCTTACGACGAAGCTTTAACGTACGATAACGCTTTAACGTACGAAAATACGAAATATAATATCTCTCTTTTTTCGGACTTTCATCACTTATGGCATACTTTCACGCATGAAAATTTGGGGTGTAACATCATTCCCCCCTTTGGAATATTCGTCCTCGAATGTTGACTGGTGCACTTATCATTTTAGTAACTTATGTCTTCTGAATACTTTGTACTCTTCTTTTCATCATGGCAACTGTTCTGTGAGTAAATCCAAATGCTAGGTCATTTTCCCATTTAGCCCTCTTTCACACACCGCGACTTGTGGTCGGAATTCGTCCAATCATGTAACTGTTGCTACCTTTTGTCATGCAGCCTGTACGACTTCTTCCTATTATGTGTGCCTAAGGGACTCTTTCCTTTAGCTTTTAGCCAATCGCCTTTCCTTACTTTGGGAACGTATACAGAACTTGACAAGATGCCCCTTTGGATATCTATAGATGTACTGAAGTTCTTTGCTCGATACTTTTTTGAACTTACAAATATTGCTCTATCTTGTTTCATAGACCCATTTATCTATATGTATGACTTTACTGTATCTAGATAGGTCATACTACCTAACTCCAGGATGCTTTCGTTGTTTATCCTATAAGTATAAATCTAGGTCCTTTAATGTTTCCTCATCACTGTTCATCTTAAGAATGACGGCCTAATCCCATCTCATACTTTTATAACTTTTATCCATCCATTGTTGATCCACCTCAATGTTGATCTACAATCTTTCATTGATAACTTCAAACTTCTTACGTAATACTTTGCCACTAGGGCTTACGTTACATCAAGGAATATTCGAAGTAATTTTCCCGATCCACTTAGCAGCGATACTATACTTCAATAACCGTATTCTATAGGAAGATATGCCACTGGCGATGCCGCTATCATTCTTGGATATTGAATCCCCGCATTTCTAGCCTTCTATTTGAAGTAAGGACTATTCACAATTCTCTACATTTGAGTATCTTGTACATTGTTCACTTTATCTCACTACCTTAAAATCTTGCATCGTATCTTCTATTTCTTTCATGTCCTCCCTTCCACGTAGGTATAATTCCCGTCCATTACTTGAAGCTCTATTATAATACTTGCACCTCTGGTGCACCCATAATCCAGTGCGAGCTTCGTACTGACTCCTTATGAGGCTGGTATTTCTTCTAACTGGCTTCCTTGTAGAGCCATTATATATTATGGTTGTTGTATAATTTCTCTTGAACATCTGATATTAAGAGTGATCCTGTCATTCTCTCAAGCAGAACTTTTATAATTTTTTTCTAGGTCCAATAATCAGACTCTTGATTTACTTGGGTGATGTAATTCTTTAGTTTCCTTTTCCTTCAGATCAACCTTTACGTAGGCTTAAGCTATCTTTTAATCTGTGGCTCATGGTATCAGTTATTACCTTAGCCTTTCATGGGTGTTATGGAATATCCATGATACAATCTTCTAACAATTCAATCCTTTGTCTATGCCCTAGGCTCAATTCTTTCTTTTAACTTATATCGGAGTCTTCTACGGTTGTATGATTGTCAACAAATATGGTGCTTGGATAATGCTCTAAAATCTTGAGTGCATCCATAACATACTAACTCTGGATCATTGGTCAAATAATTCTTTCGTTCCATCTTAGCTTTCTTTCAACGTAAGCTATTACTTTTCCTGGTCTTTTTGCCCCCTCATTGCATCCATACTTAGCTTATCTTAGTGCCTACACTTGCCAGAGTTTTTATACAACTCATATGATCTCGAATATTAATTTTAACTCTTATTTCTTGCTCATTAGCCACGGTAGGTGCCACTTTCCTTTGGAATTCTTACAATGTTGTTGCGAGATTGTTGTTACACGACCATTTCCTCTTTAGGTCTATGTGCTTAGGTTGGAGCCTTCTTTCTTATCTCCTCAGCTAGTCTTTCGTTGTAGTATTTAGGGAGAATCCTTGACTCTCGTAAAGTTGTAATCTTATTACGGACCTTTTCTGATGTCTTTACTTGCCTATAATCATCTGTAGTTGCTTACTTCCATGCCCTTGTGCTTATATGGTTGCTTCTGAACTGATATTTTGACTGCTTTCCCAGTGGTGCTTTATTTTATCCCCGTAACACTCATACGGTACCTTTAACTACCCCAACTCTTGTTTGAATATATCTCAAAATGATATTCTCCGAAGTTGAATTCTCCATGTTGGGTTCTACTATGTTTATCTTACACGATCTGATGACTCGTCTGTAACCTCCTATTTTGCCATAACTGAGATCTTCCTGACCAATTACTAACTACTCTTTGGCCCATTCTCATATCAATATTCCTTGTAATCTTTCTTAGGTTATTTACTTTGTTTTAACTTATGTCTCGCACTAGCTCCTTATTTATTAATAACAGCTCAGGCAGGAACCTTTACTTCCTCTCCTTGATGTCGTGCTTGCAGAATATTCTTGAATCGTAGTGTATCTATAAGATTTGGATAAGTGCCATCTCATTTCTCTTTCATTTATTGCATTCTTCCTTTACCATTCCATAGTTACTAGAACCATCTAATTCTGACTTAATGCCACATCACTCCATATTCCCCCCTTTAGGGGTGTGCTAAAAGCTGAAGCCACGAGGATCTACCTATAGATGTTTTACCTCTTCATCTTTGGCGTCGTCTCTCAATATCAATGATACTTACTTGCCTTGCGGCAATTCTTCTATACCAAGGATGAAAAATTCCCTTACTCGCGAGGGTGACACTTAGCGTAACTGGCACATACATTCTCTTAAGCTTAACTTTGCTCACATTGCTTGTTCTAGGGAAGCATCTCCCTGAATGACTATTCTTTGAATTCATCGTGAATCTTCTTATGTGGTCCATTCTATTACCACTGGAACGAAATCTGAAATTCCCATGATGCCGATTACTTTCCAATCATTCAGTCCCTAATTCATATTTAGTTTATCTTGTTTACTAGTCCATACTGATTTCTGTTACTCTAGGGATTAACTCTCTCCTCTGGTAGTCGCGTTGGAGTCACAAACTTATTTCTCAAAATGGGAATATAACCTTATGGCCTATACTCTTTTGTTGTATCAAGGCTTGTCACCTTTTGTATTTCCTTTCACTCGACTATAAACTCTATAATATTGTCATTTTTTTATCTAATGTTGTCATTCATGTATCACCTCTTACCCATAATGCTTCATTAACTCTCTTCATATTTTCTTGCTAACATTTCTGTCAATTACTTTATTCTGAAAACTCGAACAAGACATTCTTTTGCTTTAGCTTCTCTTTGCTCCATCCAGTCGCTCTTCAGGTTGCATAACGTTCTCGCTTTACTAGGGACGCGAGACACACTAAGGTAATATGTATCCCTCAAGACTTATAATGCATGTCTTTGTCGTACTCATATCTTGCTACACTATTTTAAAGTGTACCATCTAGGTGTCTCACAAGGAGATCTATTAGCACATTTGCAATATCCTTTGGAAATGTCAACTGACAGAAACAATTCATCCATCCTTTCTTCTTATACTACTTCTATTAACCCCCATAGGGCATATCTGGAATGGGTGCGACCAATTGTATATACCTCTGTTACTATTGAATACACCACAAAAAGCTTATGTTCCTCTGCCTCAATTATAAACGTTGTTAACCTTCATTAACTGGGCGCCTCGTACCTTTCTTCATCTTACTTCTTTTGCTTGTTGAAACTTGTATTTATATTTTTAATCTCTCATTGTCTTTTACCATAAAGGTGGATAGGCATTCTTGCCTTAAGGCTCCTTATCAAGAGGCTTACACCTTTCAGTACACCCATGATCTGCTAAAGACCTCACATTTACTTATCGTAGGCACTATACAAAATCCAATTCCTCTAATTCAGCTCTTCCACAACTATATCTCTTTACAATCCTTCTTTTCGGATGTAGGTATCGTCTTATTACGAATAACAAAAAATTCCAAATTTGAATTCTTATAAGTGAGCTCTACCACACGAACTAGAGTAAGAAGAAAGAGTGACAATCCTAAATGCCCTGTAGCATCCTGCTTATAAGTGTGGTGCACGACACACCCATAAACAAGACTCTACTAGACACGGCTTGTAGACATCCCTAGGAAGGAACTGCTCTGATACCACTTTTATCACGACCCAAACCGATGGGCCGCAACGAGCACCCGGTACCTTACTTAACCGAGTACCAACGTAACTTATCTTTCTTATTATACAATTATGAGTAAATAAGCCAAAAAAACCGTCATGAGATAACAAGAATAAAGCATAAGGGAATACTCAACATATGATGACCCAACATGATACACAAACTTATACATATGACATACGAGCCTATAAGGCCGACATGACCATTTGTAAACTCAAAACATAGGCCGACAAGGCCATATAAGTATTCATACACCTGACATCTGTCTACAAGCCTCTAAGAGTACATAAAATCATAAAGGTCAGGACATGGCCCCGCTATACCAATCAATATATATCCAAAGCATACTGACCAAATAGGCAACTCCGGAGCAAGTGGAGTGCGCCAACACCTTCGCTGAGCTGATAGCCTAATAGGAGGACAGTCAACCTATCAATCAGGACCTACGGGCATGAAACGCAGTGTCCCCAGGCAAAAGGGACGTCAGTACAAATAAAGTACTGAGTACGTAAGGCAGGAAAGCATAAACAAGAATAGTAATGTAAAGAGTGATAGAGAAGATACAACCTGTAACATCTGAGTGCCTCTGGGGGCTACTGACATGAAATGCATAATACATATATATACATAAACTTTTGAAAACATACGCCTCTGTGGGCATCATCATCATCATATCATACCCGGCCTCAAAGAGGACTCGGTAAAAATGTACCCGGCCATAATAAGGCTTGGTAGAATCGTACCCGGCCACGTGGAGCTCGGTAAAACCCAACTGATCAGTGGTTGCACAATAGGTGCCATACTCGGCCGACTATAGCGCGGATCAGTAGAGTAAAATAGATAAATATATAATGCATGCTGGACTCATGGAATCACGTTCTAAACCTTTTGGAGTGACGTATGGTTATTGCACCTTCTATTAACATTATGGACATCATACCATCGGTATGAACCTCATTAGAATTCAAGCATCATACATACATGCTTAGAATATTTTTAAAAGGAAAGAACAACATGGACAACCTTAGTTACTAGGAGTAGATCCGTTATGAAATAGCGTATTTATTTTACTTTAGATCGTGCCAAAAGAAAGAAGGAATAACCTTAACATACCTGTTTCAGCAAAAATCATGAACGAAATTGTTCTTGCTTCTTTGACATTTATACACCAAATTTGGCTTTGGATTTTGCTGACATTTTTGGACGAAACTGCTTCTGCTCTTTTGATCCAAATAAACGAAACAACTTTTTGCCTTCTATATTTTTTATATGCAGTGTAGTTACTAAATTTCCAATCTTTAAGAAAGAATCCTTAACTTTACTTGTTAAGGAATCTTTAAGAAAGGAATTTCCAAATGAGCCTTACTTGCTTTCTCAGGTTTTTTTTTTACCCGAGGAACGACGTTTGGTTTAAATGCCAAAGTAACGAATTGATACAATTTTTGGAGTGAGGTTTGGACGCTTGGATGAGATGAAAATGCTTCTGCTTCTCACTTTGACAGAATGTAAAATGGTTACTTTTATCTTAAGTGACATGTTTTGATCTCTTTTTGATTCATAAAGCTTAAAACAAAGTCTTGATAAGACTTCCTTTTGACACATGTGAAGCTTAGATAAATGACTCACCTTATACTAAATGCAAGGGCTGCCATGCTTCTCCTTGGGGTGATTTTAGTTTATCCACTTATTAGTTAATCGGGTAATGTTTCGTTACCCGGTAATTAATCTACTACCCGCATAATTTAAAAAATTATCACAAATTACTTAAAATTCTATTTATTTTCAAAATACTTCACATATACTTTATATATTTACACTATTGTGGTCATATGGTACCTTGCATGGTACTAATTTATAATTTTCGGGTATTATCGCTCGACCCGTATTTTATCCCGCATTGGTCACTTTCAACGAAACTCCTTTTCTTTAATTCGTGTACCCGTTTATCCTTCATAGCACTTATTTATCGCTTGTTATAAATAGTGTAATACTTATAATCCCAAAATAAATCTCATTCCGGAATTTACGTCGACTAATCTTACGACGAAGCTTTAACATACGACAACGCTTTAACGTATGAAAATACGAAATCTAATATATCTTTTTTTTCGAACTTTCATCACTTTACTTATGGCATACTTTCATGCACGAAAACCTGGGGTGTAACAGGCAGCCTTTTTTCCTTTGGACTGCCGTGAAGAGCTTTCTTCCTGCTTGCGCTTTTTGGGCACAGGAGAAGTGGTGGAGGACTTTCCAATACCTTCGCCTTTGCTAGAGCCATCACGAGTCATAGTATCCTGCAACACAATTAAGCAAAACTGTGAGAACACTGCAAGAAATATGCCCAAGGTTGTTGTGCAAGTCATGAAATAACCCCACACTTAAAATCGAAGGCACAATGTACTCTACGTCACAATTTTTTTTTCCATGGGTACTCAAGACTTCCCCATGCCATACAATAATGATTGATCATAGCTACGCGAATTCACATTAAGGTAAGCAAGAGGCATATGGTATGCACCTTTCACAACTCCTAGACTATACTAAATTGGTCAAATTTACATGATTCTACAACATACATTATATAAGATAGATGGCGTAAGAACATGTATTGCATCAAAGACACACCCCCTAGCATGTAAAAGAACCCCTACACACCCATACTTAGCCCAAATTCATATACAATTATACCTGGTTACTCAGACTTCACTGGTGCACCAAAATTCTCATTCAAACATTTTAACAAACACATTGGGGGCATAAAGTGTGTGTTTCTAAATCAACAATAGTGGAATATGCTGATCCTCCCAATTTTTAATAAATTAGAGGGAATTATAGTTACTACTCAGTATACACATTAACCATACAATTTTTTACCAACACAAGTCACCCACCATAAAAATTTCATAAGAACTACATAGGAAAAAATATTGGGGATTAGGGCTCTTGGGAATGGGATTATGTTTATCTACGAGTTAAAACACAAAAAGAAATAGAAGAGAAGAACAAGAAGATACACGTAGACCGTATAAGGAGAGCAAGAGAGAAAGAAAAATTTGGAGAAAATTTTCGTGAAGAAGAAGAGGGAAGTCGGGCAGAAGCAGTAGCATTTTGTTTTGTTTTGTGTTTGGGTGGGTTTGGGTTATGGTTAAGTTGGGTATTAGGATGGGTTATAGTATTAGTATAAATGGGTATTTGGGTTGGGTTAACTGGGTATGGGTCAATAAAGAAATAAAACAAATGAAAATAAAATTAAAAAAACTTACCTGAACACCCCCAACTCGGCGCCTGGCGCGCTGCCTGACGCTGGGGTTCTTTGTAGGTACTGTTTTCAGGGCCCCAGGTAGCGCTGGGCGCTAGCCTGGGCAATGTGTCGTGAAATTTATTTAATATTTTTTTAGAAAAAGAAATCCCTATACCCCGAGCCTTTCATATACCCAATTTACACGTCGTACACCATCATATCTAAAATTTATATACCTACAAAGAAAATGTAAAAGTCTATCTATTCTAAAAAGAAAAATTAAGAAGTTAAGCTAGGAAATTGGGTTGCCTCCCAACAAGCGCCTGATTTAATATCGCGGCACGATGTAGACTCTCTCTTACTCATCAGCGAATACAACCTTGGTCTTCTCACGATTAATCATTCCTCCCCAATAGTGCTTGACTCTATGACCATTCACCAAAAATTTCCTTTCACCATTTAAAGCTCGTAGCTCGATGCGCCATAAGGAGTGACTCTCACCACCTCAAACGGATCTGACCATTTCGATTTTAGCTTTCAAGGGAACAATCGTAGCCTAGAATTGAATAATAATACCTGTTGGCCTGGCTCGAAGTGACATGGCTTGAGATGCTTGTCATGCCATCTTTTTGTCTTTTCTTTATAGAGCTTAGCATTTTCATAAGAGTGCAGCCTGAACTCATCTAACTCATTCAATTAAAAAAGTCTTTTCTTGCCCGCGGCTTCAAGTTCCATGTTCATCTTCTTAATGGCCCAGTATGCCTTGTGTTCCAGTTCAACAGGCAAGTGACATGCCTTCCTATAAACAAGCTTGTAAGGGGACTCCCCAATTGGCATTTTATATGCAGTTCCATACGCCCATAAGGCATCATCCAACTTTGCAGCGCAATCCTTCCTATTCACACTCACTGTTTTCTCTAATATTTGCTTTATTTCTCTATTTGACATCGCAGCTTGCCCACTTGTTTGAGGATGATATACTGTAACAAATCTGTGGCGAACTCCATATTTAGCTAGAAAGTTATTCAACAACTGATTGAAAAAATGAGTCCCTTCATCACTAATTAAGGCACGTGGAGTCCCAAATCTCGAAAATATGTTTTTTTTCACAAAGGCAGCTACCACCATGGCATCATTTGTTGGCCAAGAAATTATCTCCACCCATTTTGACACGTAGTCAACTGCTTGCAAAATGTATTTGTTTCATTTGGACAGTGGAAATGGTCCTATAAAATCTATCCCTCACACATCAAAAAGGTCAACTTCTAGGATGTTATTCAAGGCATCTCATGCCTCCTTGTGATTGTTCCCGTTCTCTAACATTGGTCACACTTCTTAACGAATGCATGTGCATCCTTAAATAAAGTCAACCAAAAGTGACCGGATTGTAGTACCTTTGCAGCTGTTCTATCTCCTCCATGATGGCCCCCATAAGGTGATACATGACAATCATAAAACACTATTTCCACCTCCTTTTAAGGAATGCATCTCCTTATCAACTAATCAGTGCATTGCTTGTACAAATAGGGCTCACCCCAGTAGTAAAAGTTTACATTATGTAGAAACCTCTTTCTAGCTTCAGATTGGATTTCAGGAGGAAGTATCCCACTCAAATTCACATAGTCTGCGTACCATGGGGGAGGGTCTTGGGTTATAGCAACAAATTGCTCATCAGGAAATACTTGTTTAATTTGGCCACCCTCCTCCATGTGGTCGTGATTTTCCAGCCTTGATAGATGGTCAGCTACTTGGTTTTATGTCCCCCTTTGATCTTGCATTTCTACATCAAATTCTTGCAGCAACAAAACCCAGCACATCAACCTAGCCTTAGACTCTTTTTTTGTAAATAGATGCCTGATTGCTACATGATCGGTATGGACTATGACTTTCTTTCCCACCAAGTATACCTAAAATTTCTTAAAGGCCAACACAACAGCTAACAACTCCTTCTTAGTGGTGGTGTAATTCAGCCGTGCATCATCAAGAGTCTTTCTCGCATAGTAGATGGAATAAAATACCTCATCCTTCCTCTGGCCTAGCACTGCCCAATAGCTTGGTCACTTGCATCACACATAAGTTCAAATGGTAAGGACCAATCGGGTGCCATAATAATGGAAGAAGACACCAACTTAATTTTGAGTTCTTCAAATGCCTTGAGGCAGGCGTCATCAAAGTTGCAAGTTACATCTTTTTCAAGCAACCTGCACAAAGGAGTAGCAATTTTAGAGAAATTTTTAATAAAGCGTCGATAGAAACCAGCATGTTCCAAGAAACTCCGGACACCCTTCACTGAAATAGATGGAGGTAATTTTTCAATTGCCTCCACCTTTGCCTTATTAACTTCAATGTCGCCCCTAGATATTCTGTGACCCAACACGATGCTTTCTTGTACCATAAAATGGCACTTTTCCCAATTTGGTACTAGATTTGTTTTTTTACAACGGGCCAACACCTTGCTTAAATTCCTCAAGCAATCACCATAAGAAGACCCAAAAACTAAAAAATCATCAAATTTTTTCATCATGTCGGTGAAAATAGCCATCATGCACCTCTAGAAAGTGGCTGGTGCATTACAAAGACCAATTGGCATTCGCTTGAAGGAAAAAAATACCATAAGGACAAGTAAAAGTGGTCTTCTCCTGATCCTTTGGGCATATGACAATCTGATTGTATCCCGAATAACCATCAAGGAAGCAATAATATTCATGCCCGGCTAATCTGTCTAACATTTGGTCAATGAATGGAAATGGGAAGTGGTCCTTGCGGGTTGCTTTGTTGAGCCATCTATAATCAATGCAGACTCTCCACCCCTTCACAGTACGAGTAGGAATTAGCTCATTCTTCTCATTCTCAATCACAGTCATTCCTCCCTTTTTGGGCACATATTGAACTGGGCTTACCTAGTTGCTGTCAGAAATAGGAAAAATAATACATCCATCGAGCAACTTGATTACTTCCCTTTTCACCACCTCTTTCATAATGGGATTTAACCTCTTCTTCTGCTCTACACTAGGGCGGTATCCATCTTCCAAGAAGATTTTATGCATGCAAACCGATGGACTAATTCCCTTGATGTAGTAATAGTCCATCCAATGGCCTTTTTATGCTCGCGGTGTACTCTGAGCAATTTTTCTTCTTGCGTGTTGGTTAAGCTGGACGGAATAATCACGGGCAATGCCTTAGAGTTCCCCAAAATGCATAGTGCAGATGCACTGGAAGTGGCTTAAGTTCTAGCTTTGGAGCTTCTTTAATAGATGGCTTAGGAAGGGTAAGAGTGACAAGCCTGTCCAACTCCTCAAATTTCCAAACCCCTGGACATAACTGCAGGACATATCCAGTACTTGCTCAATTTCTCCGATCATTTCATCTTCACTATCTTCTTCATCCCCAATCAACACTCGTTCAACAGGATCTACAGGGCTCATAATAGGGCACTAACGATGTGGCATCACTCTCCACCACAGAGATCATGGATAACTCTTCATAGTGGGATGGCAACCTGAGTGCTTTATAAACATTGAAAACCTCCACTCAATAACCTACTCTCATCCTCATCTTTCCTTCGCAAACATCAATAATAGCTCGGCCCGTGGCTAAGAATGGATGCCTCAAAATAAATGGGACTTCCTGATCGAGCTCGTAGTCTAGGATAATGAAGTCAGCAGTGAATATGAAAGGTCCCACTTGAACCAGTGCATCTTCAATCAATCCTTTAGGATGAGCAAGGAACGATCAGCCAGCTGTAAGATTACCGTTGTTGGGTGTGGCTCAACCAACCCTAATTGTTTAAACACCTATAGCGATATTAAATTGATGCTCGCTCCAAGATCACATAAGGCTCTCCCAACTGTATGTTTACCAATTGATATTTGGATAGTGAAACTATTTGGGTCCTTTAATTTCTGAGGTAGCTTGCTTTGAATTCTTGAGCTACACTCCTCAGTGAGTGCCACAGTATCAAACTCGGTCAGCCTCCTTTTATTTGCAACTATGTCCTTGATGTACTTTGTATATTTGTGCACTTCTTGTAAGATGTCAACCTATAGAATATGCATTTGAACCTGCTTCAAAATATCAAGAAACTTTTTATATGTGGCGTTATATTTTACTTTCTGCAATCTTTGAGGGAACAGAGGTGGTGGCCTTGCAACAACTGGTGAGGGTTGCTCAACCACCGCCTCTCCAGCTGGCTTCTCGGACTCCTTAGATTTTTTTGATGTTGATTTAATAGTGGCTGGCCTCTTATCAAAAGCCACCTATTTTCTCTTTTTTGACTGAACCTCTTCTAATTGTCTCTCATTCCTCAACGACACGACATTAAGGGATACCTTAGGATTAGCTTCAATGTCACTTGGAAGAGCTCCAATTGGTCTAGTATTTTGAGCACTGGCAAGCTGTCCCATTTGGCGCTCCAAATTTCTAAAATCGGTCGTGAGCTATTGATTGTCAAGCAACAACTGCTTCAACAAATCATTCCCTTTCTCTTCTACCTGTTGAGATGGCTTCTGAGGTTGATTGAAATTTCCTTAGGGTCTATAATGATTCTGATTCGGCTGATTTCCACCCCAATTGAAGTTGGGATGATTCTTCTAGTTTAGGTTATAAGTGTTCCCATATTGTGCATTTTGATTCATTAGACCCCTGCTCTGTTGTCACACATAGTATATAGATTATGGATTCGTGGGGCACATGTCACTCATATGGTTGTCACCATATAGTTCGCAGCAAAGAGACATCTGTTGTACATGTTGCATCTGTTGTGTCTATTTCATTGTCATTCTATTAATCTGGTTTGCCAGTTTTGCTATCTCAACTCTCATGGCCGAGAAGTTATCAAGCTCAATCAACTCGGCTGCCTTCTGTTGAATTGCCTTGCATGAATCCCCATCCCTTTGCCAGTTATGATCATTAGCAGTGAAGTTATTCAGCAAGAGTTCAATTTCACTATATGGTTTTACCATGCAACTACCCCCACAAGCTGAATCAAGATTCATCTTTGAGGCCTTATCTAGCCCGTCAACAAAAGTATATCCCAATACCTCATCGGTCTGACAATGGTGCAGGCAATCTCTGAGTAGATTCTTGTATCTTTCCCAGGCTTGACAAAGTGTCTCGCCACCCCGTTGTTCGAACCCAAGAATCTGACTCCTCAATGACTTTGTCTTCTTGGCGGGGAAAAACTTGATTAAGAATTTCCTTTCTAGATCATCCCAAATGTGGATTGAGTTCATGGGCTCTTTCTGTAACCATTCCTTAGCTTCTCCCGGCAGTGAAAAGAGAAAAAGTTTCAGCCTGACATAGTCCTTGGAAACGTTCGGATAATTGTAGGTATCCGTAATTTCCAAGAAATTCTGAATGTGCCTCTGCGGATCTTCCTGAGATAGACCCACATACTGCCATATGGACGTAATCAGCTGTACCATGTACTGTTTGAGTTCAAAATTCCCTGTGATCTCAAGCTTCACAATAGCCCAGGTCATACTAGCAAGATTGGGACTTGCGGTTTCTATCACTGCATGCTCTGCATTACCTGCCATCTCTATTGGCTGTGGTTGAACAATGATGTCCAACTCTCTTTCTATTCTAGTTCTATCTTCGACCTCCCTCCTCACTCTGTGAAGTGTCTGTTCAATTTCAGGATCAAGAGGAAGGAGATTGTTTGCGCTTCTACTCCTCCGCATTCAAAAGAACAACATGCGTTAGCACAAACAAGGTAAATTGAAAATTCAAACTTGAACAAATAACTAACAAAATCTTATGTCAGTGAAGTAGCTAATTTTTAAGTCCCCGGCAAAACTTATTTCTCCCAAATGCGCACGCAAGTATACATAATCGTACAAGTAATAAAATTGTAAGTTGGGTGCCGAATCCACAGAGACTTACATCAACTACTCATTAACTCACCAATATTGTCATTCAGTCAAGATAAATTTGAGTTCAAGAGTTTAATTATACTAAACTACAATTCTAAGTAATAACTAAATTATCAAGCAGTAGAATGATTGTTATGTATTCAATAGAGACAAATATTCTAGGGTTGTGATCGATTCACCATTCGTATTGTGTTCTAATTAACTGTCCCTCTCATACAATTCACTCATGGTTGCTAATTAATTGATAATTATTCTCATAGCCTTCTCCCGAAGTACTACCCGCTTATTCAAAATAGATTAACGCTTATATTCCTATGGAATCAATCTATTACAAACACATTAAGATTATGATATTTAAGTAAGCACGGTGACTAGGTATATTTCTATCCTAACCACAAACCCCCCCCCCCCCCCTAAGTGTTAAGATCATACTCTCTTCAATTCTTCTCTAATCTAAGCATGGCTTTCCCAAGCATAGCATAGATAGTAAATAGAACCTAACTGTTGGCCAGAAAATTAATCAATTAATCACAGAACTGAAGAAACAACCATATATTAGTGAATTATAATCGAGGTTAAGTTAAAGTTAAACAACAATATTCATGGCTAAATCACAACCCCAGAACAATGGGTTTTTAGCCACTCATAATACTAGCAACAATTGCATAAGGTTTGAATAATTGAAAATACTAGAAAAGATGAAGAAATCTGAGATATTCTTGCTCCCAGATGTTTCTTGTGTGTATTTTTCCTCCAAAGTGGCGTCTCTCTCTTCAAAAATAGGCTTAGTCTTTCTTTTATATGTGTTGGGTAGGTCTAGGGTCAAATAAACCATGTCCCAGGTAAAATAGGACAAAATCACACCACCGGTGCCCTGGGGGGCGCTGCCCTGGGTAGCACTAGGCACCCACCACAGCTAGGCGCTGCCTGTGGCGCCCAAATACTCATTTTCCCAATTTTGTTTGTTTTGGCTCAAATCTTATGCGTTTCGCCCCCAATTGCTCCCGAATCATTCCTACAAATAAAAACACTTCAAATTAATATAAATCATAGCATTTAACATCCCAAATTCACGAAACAAAAGTAAAATATGAAGCGATATACATAGAAATATATATACTTTAAGCTAAACATATTAGCATGTTATGTACTCCCCTTCCTTAAGATCAGTATATTACCCCCTCTGTGTTGTTTTTGAACATGTCTGCACTAATTATCTCTACCTGTTATGTGCTTACCACCATGTGCCCCTTGTATCCCCAAATCCCTATCACCCCTATAAGTAAGTTTGTTCTTTATGTCTGGTTCTGTGACTATGTCTGGTCAGCTACTTCTGAGCATGTCTATACCAATTCCAATACCCTTTCTTGATTATGTGCTTACATTCAAGTGTTCTATGTATCCCAAATCCCTTGACCCCTGTTTGTGACTACTGAACTTACTTTGGTTTTGTGACTCCTGGCGGTGTATGAACCAGTCTTAAAGGTGTTGTGTTTGGACTTTTGTTCACTACTCCAATCTCTTTCTAAACTATCTCTGTTGTTTTATTGAATTATTTTCAAACAAACTTCCTTTTAATACAGTTTTTCCATTAAAACCTTTCAACTTGTGTCAAGCACTTTCACTCTACTCCTAAGTGAATAAGTTCTGCCCCCTCTAGTATGTGTACTGCCTTGGGATCCTCTTGAGAAACCTATGAACTCTGGCATACTGAGGCTGGCCCTTCCACACTACAGTTATTGAATTTTGGTTACCAAGTCTAGGTGTAAGCACTACCCGGGATCCCTAGACTATGACATTGTCTATGGAATTGAGGCATTTGAGGCTATTGGAGGTTTTGGAAATCTAGGCCTAATTGAAGGCTCCTTATAGAATAGCTTCTTATTTTCTTATTTACTTATGTAATTCATTCATATGGTCTGTAATAACTTATAAATAAATATTGGGGTAATTAGTGCAAATGATGGGTAGCTACATGTTTATGGGGTAATACATGTAGAAATCATGCTTATAGGACTTTACATTTTAATCTGATTGCCTTACCAAGTAGAAATCATGCTTATAGGACTTTACATCTTGTCATGTTTACCTCCCCATGCTATAAATCATGCCTATAGATTTCGAATAATTTCGTAATAGAAATCATGTCTGCAAGTCTTAAATCAGCTTCACAAATAGATGCCATGCTTATAAGATTTAATCCAGATTCTATTTTAACAAGTGCTTATGTATGTTTCCATGCCTGCAAGTCTTTAAAATTTGTATTAAACTTAGATATCATGCCTATAGGGAACAATACCAAATCGTGCCTATGGATATCGCCTAAGTTTAGTTTAAATAACTCAATCTGGTTAACGTTTAGTTCACTTCTGAATTGGTTTAATTAAGTGGTTTATATTTCCCTTAAACGAGTTCTTCTAAAAATTGCCTTAATCTGTTATTAGACAGCATGCCCATAGGGATTTAAAAGTCTGTTTTAAAATCTACCCTATTTTACTATAAAATGTAGTCATCAGTATTCCGCATATAGGCAAGCCTATAAGGCTTTTTCAAAACATGAAATTCTGAAACTGTTTCTATGACTTAATATTTTTTCTGATCCTAACAGGTTTTAAAAAACCAATAGGCAACTGCTAGGGTCATTACTCCTGAGTTTTTAAAAATAAATTGCTTGTTTTCTTCATATTCACCTAGACATCCTGCCTTAGGATACTATTTAATAAAAAGCCCTTAATTATGCTTGAGTCGTGCTGTTTATGTTCCTTATTTGAGGAGGAAACTTTGAGCCTCTAATTGATCACGTTTTCCTTATGTGCTAAAAGTCCTAATTATTTTGCCTGTCGCATTAGAATTTTCACATTTAAAACCTTAGCGGTTTGTCTAGAACCACCTATAAGTAGAGGTCCTAAATCCCTCCAGGACCATTAAGAAGGGACGGGTAACAACACGCAATAGAGATCGCTGAACAGACACTCGCTTTGAATGAACACTAAGTGGATGGGAAGGGTAGATATGGGATACAATGACTACGCGCTATTGTCACGTGTAGCCCCTCATCGAGGAGTGTTTACCGGACATAGTGTGGGTTGATCTTATAGGCTAACCAACCTAGGACTCCTCCTTTACCAAAATTCCTTTTTCTATTTAAAAGCTTTGTTTACAACTTGTTCTAAAATCTTTATCCTATTACTTGAGTTACCCAACGTGATTTACTTGTAACCTATTTGATTCAACTATTTATTTATATGGACTAATTTGTGAATATAAGTTCAGCTGGTACCCACAGTTGTGGACCAAGAGGGGTGTCTAACACCTTCCCCTCGAGGTTGTTTCGAGCCCATACTCTAAATCTCTGGTAATGCAAACCAACCTAAGAGTTAATCACTCTAGGTGCCCTAACGCACCATAACTAGTTATGTGGTGACTCTTTAAATACCCAATTCCCAAAAGGAAATGAGTTATCACACCCCATGGAATGTCGAAACCCAGACCTCTCTCTCCGCAAGGAGGGGAAAAAAGGGGGCACGATAGCATGGCGACTCTACTGGGGACATCTTTTAGGCTCTTACCATAATGAAATTGTCTTTTACAAATTAGTTCAAGCATGCTTATCCGATACCCTTCTCCCTTATTTGAATTTAATCGTCGTTTTTCTTTTAAGCATTTATGGTTCTTTATTCCTGAAACTTTGTCTCTTTATTTTCTTTACCTGTAACTGTCTTTCAATTATTTAAATACTGTATTTATTTTTTTTCTTACGTGCAAATACTTGACTACATGTTATTAAGTGCTGCATAAATCATGCTCCGCATCATATTCCACTCATGTATCTCAAATCCTGTAGCAATGCTTTAATGAGTGGATGGCTCTTCCTATTTACTACCCTTAAATTTGGAAAGGCTTATTTGCGGTAAAACTAGTCAATCAGCGGTGTAGTCCACGATTCCGTGCCTTTCCCCTCGAGTTGTCCGCTTAAGGGTACCAGTCTAAAACCCCATAGAAACCTTACTCTGGTTAAATTATACATGCATCACGGTCAAACTTAGTTAGGATCAGTTATGTCATTCGCATAATGATCTTTTAAGATAAGCCTTATCCAAAGTCCATCGGGTTTTCCATAATCCCAGTGGACACGATCACGTACTGTGCATTAATTTGGAGAACTAAATGCCGATATGTTAATCATGAATGTATAAATATTCGAGTCTGGTGGGGGTAAGGTCTAACCCTTTTGTTTTCCAGAAAATGAGGCACGAAGTCCCCATATTCGGTATGGTTAGCGATATCCCACCATTGTTGCTAGATTGGTGGGAGGAATTTTCTTCAAGTGACAGGAAATTGGTGAAAAAGTACCTGGTTAACCTGCCTTCCTTGCTAGATATTGAGCCAAACAAAAAATTGATCGAAGCTGCCACTTTATTCTTGGACAGTGAAAAAGCTGTGTTTCGTTTCGGTGACATAGAGATGACACCACTTCTAGAGGAAAGAGGAGGGCTCGCAGGATTAACTTAGGATATTCCCGGGCTATTGGTACTAGAAAACCGTATAGGCAGGGATTTTGAAGAGGATGGGGCTAAAGAATAATGTCGACCTAGTGTGCTTAAAGGATTCCTACACACCTTTCAAATACCTGTACGAGAGGTATGGCCATAGCAAGTCTTTCCGCACTTACCATGATGAGATCTCTCTCACTTCTCTGGGTCACATCCACCGCAGAGTGTTTGTACTCGTTGTGTGCTTCCTAGGGCTGATAGTGATCCAATGAAAAAAGGAAGAATCCATACTAGGTTGGCCATTGTTGCCAAAACTATGATGGAAGGGATTAGGACAGACATATACCATAGTCCCCATGATCATAGCCAATATCTATAGGGCACTGGAGTGCTGTCAAAGAGGGGTCAAGCATTTCGAGGGTTGTAATTTGTTGCTGCAGTTATGGTTGCTGGAACATCTCATAAAGGGTCGCTATCGTCAAGAATTTCTGCGAAGGGATTGGAACGACCACATTGCCTTCCATCACCCTAAGCATATACTTACATTCCAAACAGATTTGCTCAGCCGAAAAGCGTCAGAGAATGGGTAGAGTTCTTCGACAATCTAACTGCGGAACAGGTGTAGTGGATGGTTGAATGGTTCCCAACAGATGAGTTTATTATCAAGTCTAGGGATCCTCCGCACTTGGTGCTGATCGGGTTGAGAGGGATATACCCATATGTCACTATGCGAGTTATGAGGCAAGAAGGCAGGAAATAAGTTGTTCCATGGTTTTCAAGACGATTCATTTCAAGGTAGACTTTCAAGAAAATGATGTCCCTTACAAGTGCCAAGCTCAGCACATGTGGCACTGCAAAATCATTGTGGAGAAGAATACCATTGAGCCAGACAGGTATTACGCAGGGTGCAAGCCTCTCTACCTGGCATGGTTAGAGGACAATCTGAAAGGGATGGTGACACTAGGGGTCGGTCGAGGGAACAGAATCATAGATGAAGAAGCAGAAGCTCAAGTCAAGTAAAATAGGCTGCGCAAGAGGGTCCACGACTCTGAGAATGAGCGCTGAGAAATACATGAGAGGAATGTGAGGTTGATCGAGGAGTGGAAGGAGATGGCAGTCACTTCCAATAGGAAACTGAAATATCTAGAGCGAGAAATAGTGGAGTTGGAAGGCAAAGTCATAAAGAGAGTTGAAAATTGCCAGAATGCTGAGGGAGCTGAGGGAGGACATTTGGCCAGAGCCTACTTGCTGTTGGGGTTGCGTGAGCTAGGGGACCTATACGATGGAGTCCGAAAGATCGAATCTAGTGAAGGTCTTTCTGGGACAAAATAGGCTAGATTTACTTGTTTCCTAAAATGTAATAAGGCCACGTGTCAATAGTGAATTAGTTTATTATTATCTTAGTGTCGTTACAACTATTTTTATATTATGAAATGAAGCATTTATTGCCATTTAAAGTTCTCCAAATTTATTTGTCGCTAGGCCTACCTCGGGCATAACGAGGCTCCCAAATTAAGATGCGAATTTACATTCCTGCAATATGTGTTTAAATACTACAAAAATTTTAGGATCCTCACTGACTTGTTACCTTTTGTTTTTTTCTTTATTTTTTGATTATTCCCATCCCCTTAGGTTGGTTCACTCATACTGGCCTCATCATCATATCATACCAGATCCAGAGGCCCTCCACTTCCTCCTCCAAGCAACACAAAAATAAAAGGAAAGACAAAGATGGACGACTTAAGTGGAATCCGAAAGGAAAATGTTAAGAACACAGAGACTTCGGATGGTCATAGTACTCCAATCCCGAATGACCTGGTCTTGAGACTGGAACAAAAGCTACTAGAACTGAAAGGAGAACTTGAGCAGGTCTGCAACTTGGCAAACATGTCACTTACTCTCAGTGTCCCTGATATACACCAACAAAACATAGAGAACCCAACACCTCCCCAGAACACACAAAACCAACAGCCACAAAATCCTACCGTACCAAATCAATACGCAACCTCACCCTCCAAATATCAATCTGCTGCCAATACCAACTCCACCACAACATCATCATCAACCAATTCAGTATCCACCAACCACCACTTACCACACTCCCCAAAACGCACAACCCATTCCCGATCCACAAAACTCCACCAATGACCATCACTACACCCAAGTTCCTAGCACCCCTCAAAATAACGCCATATATGTGGAAACTATGCCTTATTCTACCCAACCAATCTCATGTGCATCGAAATCCTCTGAGAAAGACCTGTTCATAAAGAACATGGCTGAAGAACTCAAGAAGTTGACAAGCCGAGTTTAAGGTGTTGAAGGCGACATACGAATAGAAGGTTTGAAACTATGAAGATCTGTGCATGCAGCCAGATATCGAACTGCCAGAGGGATAAAAACCTCCCAAGTTTGAGATGTTCGATGGTACAGGTGATCCCAGGGTTCATCTAAGGACCTATTGTGACAAGCTTGTCGGGGTCGGGAAAGATGAAAAGATCTAGATGAAGCTCTTTGTGATGAGCCTTACTGGGGACACTTTGTCTTGGTATATCATACAGAATCCCAAGAAATAGTCTAATTGGGTAAGCATGGTGTCAGAGTTCATGGACCGATTTAGGTTTAACACAGAGAATGCACCGAATTTCTTCTACATTCAGAATCTTAAGAAGAAACCTACTGAGACTTTCCATGAGTGCGCTACTCATTGTAGGTCGAAAGAAGCCAAGGTCAGGCCCTCTTTATACGAAGAACAAATGAATAAATTCTTCGCCAGGGCATATGATCCATAATATTATGAGAGACTGATGGTCATCAAAAATCACAAATTCTCTGATATCATCAAACTTGGGGAAAGAATCGAGGAATGAATCAAGAGCGGGATGGTAACAAATTTTGAGTCACTATAAGTCACAAATAAGGCACTACAATCAGCTGGCATATCGAAGAAGAGAGATGTTTGGGCAGTAATGGTGGCTCAGGGCCCAAAATCTCCACTTGTATATCAAACACCTCCTCCCACGTATCAAACACCTCCCACATACCAAACACATCCACCTACATATCAAACACCTCCGCCCACATACCATGCATCACCGCCCATATACCAATCATCACCGCATACATGTCAGCCTTCATCTCCCAGATATTCCCAACCATCCTCTGTCCATCACACCTACAACTCCCAACCATCCCACTTCCAATTACCATCAGCTCGCAAAAATTATCCAAGACCAAGACCCAACTTCGATCGCAAGCTACCCAGACAATACACCGCTATTGCTGAGCCCATCGACCAATTGTATGAAAGGTTGAAAGCCACAGCCTACGTCATTCATGTTCCCGCTGTAGCATTAGAAAATCTATCCCAATAGGTCAATCCGAACAAAGCTTGTGTGTACCATTTCGGTATGAAAGGGCACACTACTGTTGAGTGCCGAACATTGAAGGATAAGATCCAGACACTCATTGACAACAAGGTCATACAAGCAAATAAAGTTGTGCCCAATGTCCACAGCAATCCCCTCCTCGATCACAGAGGTGATGGTGTATATGTGATAGAGATAAATTAAGAATGGGACCCTGAGGGGTCAATTGGGCTTATTTGAGAAGGTGAAGACTTTAACGTTGCAGCCACACTTACTCCTATTGTGGTTCAGACTCAGGCACCTATTGATGTTGAGGTAACTACACCAATTTCATTTGAGGTAGAAGTAGCTCCGCCTGCAGCCACCACTGCTCCATTTGAAGTAGGAGTGGTCACACCTTTTACTCTGACGGTGTCAACCACACCCCCGTTCAACTCAAAAGAAATACCCTGGGATTATATTGCCGAGGCTCAGCAGAAAGGGAAATCCAAGACAGAGGAATCTGACACCGCACAAGGAATGACTAAAACTGGAAGAGTCTATACACCCGAACACCTGGGAAGTTCCAGTAAGGAGGCCACTACTATGCAGCCTATCATTGATACGGGGCCAGACAACATGTGGAGGAAATTGCAAGCAAAAGAATACTCTGTTGTTGAGCATCTGAACAAAATCCTTGCTCAGATATCTATCCTGTCACTATTGCAGAATTTAGAGGCACACAAGAACGCCTTAATGAAAGTGCTGAATGAGGCTTATGTTCTCAATAACATCACTGGTGAAGAAGTGGCCAACATGTTTGGGCATGTGCTGGAGAGCCATAAGATTATCTTTCACGAAGATGAGCTACCGCCCGAGGGTTTGAATCACAATCGAGCATTGCATATCACAGTGTAATCTGAAGACAGGTTCATTGCCAAGGTCCTGGTTGATGGAGGTTTGAGCCTAAATATTTGTCCATTAGACACCCTGAAAAGGTTGGACAATGGTTTCCATGAAATACGGGTAGGAAGCATGAATGTGAAGGCTTTCGATGGGTACCAGAGGGCGATGATCGGGAAAATCAGCCTTTGCTTGCAGATGGGGCCAACTTGGTTTGACGTTAAATTTTAGGTGCTTGACATACCAGCCTCATATAATCTTCTGTTGGGCCGACCATGGATCCATTTTGCTGGAGCCGTGCCTTCCATACTATATCAAGCCGTGAAATTCGAATGGAATCGTCAGGAGGTGATCATCCACGGAGATGGGAGTAACCCCATCTACACTAGCCAACCATCCCAGTTATTAGACATAGAATAAGGCTAGAAGGGGAAACATATCATCATATCGAAGAGATCAATGCCATCGAGAAGGATAAGTAGTGGAGTAACAAAATAAAAATCATACTAGCATGGTCTAGATATGAACCCGACAAAGGGTTAGGAAAGAACCTCCAAGGTATCACCAAGCCAATACAGCTGAAAAATCATGGTATCACTTTTGGGCTCGGATACCAGTACACGTGGCAAGAGTACATGGGTTGGTCGCCTCCATGGCGTGGACCATATTACCCTCTTGAGCAGCCAGTGCCACGTTTGGAACAAGCTTTCCACCAGGACGACACAATATGGGGAATTGCGGAAGAAGAAGCACTAGCTGGGTTGAAGAGTTTGTTCTTGGAGGATGAGGACATGGATTGCGGTGCAAAAATTGAGGAGGATGAGAAAGAAGGCCTCACTATTCAAACTGTGGTGAAGGGAGCTGCTATCAGAAACTGGACCGCCACACCATCCCAAGCCCGCCGATTCCCTAGGTAGCTTGGCAGGATTTGCTTCTATAGCCATTTTAGGTATTTAAAATTTCCTGTAGTTTTGTTTTAATCTTTACTTGTTTCAAAATAAATGCTCAATTCATCGAGCCGTGCTTTGTCTAAACAATTTCTCAAGTTTTAATTAGAGGCATTTGTTATTTATTATTAATTACTATCTTTACATGTTTTCTTTTTGCAGCGCTATTATTACTTTTCCTGATGAACCAATGACTGTCACATGTAATGAGGCAACGCAACATGAGAATAGTGACTCAGAGGAAGAAGATGAGACACCCGAGTAAATTTTTAGGGAGGTTGAAATTTTTTAGAATAAGCCTAAGTCCAATTTGGACGAGACTGAAGCAGTAAATTTGGGAGACGCCGAGACCATCAAGGAGACCCGCATCAGCATTCACTTGTCACCAACATAGAAGAAAGAGTACATTCATAAGGACGTCTTCGCATGGTCGTATGATGACATGACCGGTTTGAGCACTTCCATAGTAGCTCACAAGTTGCCTACTAATCCCATGTGTTTGACAATCAAGCAGAAACTCAAAAAATTCAAACCAGACATGAGTCTGAAAATCAAGGAGGAAGTTACCAAGCAGATCAAAGCCAAGGTTCTCAGGGTGGTTAAAAATCAAACTTGGTTAGCTAACATTGTGCCAGTTTTGAGGAAAAACGGAAAGGTCAAAGTATGTGTTGACTATTGGGATTTAAACAGAGCAAGTCCCACATATGATTTTCCACTACCAAATATACATATCCTGATCGATAATTGCGCCAAGCATGAACTCCAATCCTTTGTAGATTGCTTCGCGGGTTATCACCAGATTTGGATGGATGAAGAAGATGTAGATAAGACAGCTTTTATTACACATGGGGTGTATATTATTACAAGATAATGCTATTTGATTTGAAGAATGCTGGGGACACCTACATGAGAGCCATGACAACCATCTTACATGATATGATGCACAAAGAAATAGAGTTGTATGTGGACGACGTCATTATCAAATCCAAGAGGGCCGCAGATCACATAGAGGACTTGAGAAAGTTCTTTAACATATTAAGGAGGTACAATTTGAAACTGAATCCCGCAAAGTGTGCATTCAGGGTTCCCGCGGGAAAATTATTAGGATTCATCGTTAGTCATTGAGGGATCGAACAGGATCCCACTAGAGTCAAAGCTATTCAGGAGTTACCACTACCTAGGAGCAAAATGGACGTGATGAGCATCCTAGGACGTCTGAATTATATCAGTCACTTCATAGCACAGTCCATAGTCATATGTGAACTTATCTTCAAGATGCTGAGGAAAGAAGCTGAAATAAGCTGGACAAAGGATTGTCAGAAAGCTTTGATAAAATCAAGGAGCACTTGTCCACACCACTAGTTCTGGTCCTGCCAGAACCAGGATGACCTTTGTTACTCTATCTGTCTGTGTTGGATGGAGCCTTCGAGTGTATTTTGGGACAACATGACGAGACAGGAAGAAATGAGCAAGCTATATATTACTTGAGTAAGAAGTTTACACCTTATGAAGCACGATATTCTCTGCTTGAACGCACATGCTTTGCTTTGACCTGGACAACCCAAAAATTGAGGCATTACTTCTGCGCCTACACTACATATCTCATATCCAGGATGGATCCTCTGAAGTACATATTTCAGAAACCCATGCCTACTAGGAAGTTGGCTAGTGGAAAATACTACTAAGTGAGTTCGATATCATCTATGTAACTCAAAAGGTGGTCAAGGACAAGCATTGGTAGATCACCTTGCTGAAAATCCGGTGGGAGGAGAATACGAACCCTTGAAAACATATTTTCCTGATAAAGAAGTATCATTCGTGGAAGAAGACATTACTGAAGCCTATGACGGTTGGAAGATGTTCTTTTACCGAGCTGCAAATTTCAAAGGAGTAGGCGTTGGAGCAATTTTGGTATCAGAAATGGGTCAGCATTATCCGGTATCTGCTAAACTTAGATTTCCCTACACTAACAACATGGCGGAATATGAAGCCTGTATACTAGGGCTCAACATGGCAGTCGACACGAACGAAGTTGTTGGTAATCTGTGATTTAGATTTGCTTGTGCACCAAGTACAAGGAGAGTGGGCCACCAAGAATTCCAAGATATTGTCATATCTGCACCACGTGCAGGAACTGAGAAAGATGTTTACAAAGATAGAATTTTGACATGTGTCTAGAATTCAGAATGAGTTTGCCGACATATTAGCAACTTTGTCATCCATGATACAACATCCAGATAAGAATTACATTGATCCCATTCCGGTGAGGATCCATAATCAGCTGGCTTACTGTGCTCATATTGAGGAAGAAGCAGATGGAAAGCCTTGGTTCCATGACATCAAAGAAAACTTATCAAAAGAAGGATACCCGGAGCATATAAATTGTCAAATCACTTCTTCCATAGCGGAGGAAAGTTGTATAGAAGAACTCCTGATTTGGGATTACTGAGATGTGTCGACGCAAAAGAGGCTTCTAAGTTACTTGAAGAGATACATGCTATGACTTGTGGTCTGCACATGAATGGTTTCGTCTTGGCTAAAAAGATACTCAGGGCGGGTTACTGTTGGATGACCATGGAGACAGATTACTTTTAGTATGTTCACAAATGCTTTCAATGTCAAGTGCATGTTGATATGATAAAAGTGCTACCAAACGAGCTCACTGCAACAAGCTCACCTTGGCTATTTGCCGCTTGGGGAATGGATGTTATTGGTCTGATTGAGCCCACAACTTCAAACGGACACAGATTTATTCTGGTAGCCATTGATTAATTCACAAAATGGTTAGAAGCTACATCTCACAAAGCTGTAACCAAGAAAGTCGTCACAAATTTTGTCAAGGATCGTATTGTCTGCCGATTCGGAATACTTGAGTCTGTTATTACTGGTAACGCCGCCAATCTCAATAGTGATCTAATAAAAGTTATATGTGAATCTTTCAAAATCAAGGACAAGAATTCCACAGCATACACACCCCAGATAAATGGAGTCATAGAAGCCGCCAACAAAAACATTAAGAAGATACTAAGGAAAATGGTAGAGAACCACAAAAAATGGCATGATAAATTACCCTTTGCTCTGTTGGGGTACCGTACTACGGTTCACACATCGATCGGGGCAACTCCCTATATGTTGGTTTATGATACCGAGGATGTCATCCCGGCCGAAGTGGAGATTCCTTCTTTAAGAATCATACAGGAAGCTGAACTTAGTGACGTAGAGTGGATAAGGAGTTGCTATGAACAATTGGCCCTTATCGATGAAAAGAGGATGAACGCAGAATGTCACGGCCAACATTATCAGAATAGAATGTCCAAAGCTTTCAGCAAAAGAGTCAAACTAAGATAGTTCGCACCAGGGTAGCTGGTATTGAAGAAAATCTTCCTATATTAAGATGAGGCCAAGGGAAATTATCTCCCAACTGGTAAGGTCCATACATGGTTCACTGAGTACTGACAGGAGGAGCACTCATAATTGCAGAAATGTACAACAAAATCTGGCCAAAATCGATCAATTCAGACGCAGTCAATAAATACTATGCTTAGATACTTTATATTTCGTCATTTGATGTAATTGAACTACGCTTGACCTGATTCCCATTTAAGAGGTGATATGTAGGCAGCCTTATGGGTTTGGTCATATTATAATAAAATTTTCATTTCCCCCAAGATTAGAAACTGGGGCAGAATTTTGAGGAGGGTCCTCAAAATTCCGGAACAAGTCCGGCCAATGCCAGTTAAGAAACTGGGGCAAAATTTTGAGGATTTGAGATGTGTCACAGTCACTAGTTCATCAAAATTATTTTATTCATCAATGCATTTCTAAAACAACTCTATTTTTTTTAATATTGCATATTTTCGAAAACTCTACTTCCATAATAGTCTGGTGTCACCCAGGGGAACTCGAAAGGCTTTTAGAACGAAGCAAAGCAAGGCCAGTGGATGAAAGCACGAACCAACCCCCCCCCCCCCCCAACTAAAACTTACAATTTTTCTTTGAACACAGGTACGTTTGACGTAATGATAGCACTCACAAACATATATTCACAAAGCAATTCACTATCCAGTCGGCCACCGGACACCGAATATACATCTCCAGCTAAGGCATATGCTACTTTTACTTACTACTTGCTCTCTCTATGAGGCTAATCTTTGCCTTCCCATTCGCATGAGGATAATACTTGCCTCCCCACACTTGCATGAGGCTAATCCTTGCCTCCCTACTTGCATGAGGCTAATCCCTGCTCTCTATTTGCATGAGTTTAATCCCTGACTCCACGCTTCCATGAGGCTTCTGCTTGATTCCCCTCTTGCATGAGGCTAATCCCTGCTCTCTATTTGCATGAGTTTAATCCCTGACTCCACGCTTCCATGAGGCTTCTGCTTGATTCCCCTCTTGCATGAGGCTAATCCTTGCCTCCCTACTTGCATGAGGCTAATCCTTGCCTCCCTACTTGCATGAGGCTAATCCTTGCCTCCCTATTTACATGAGTTTAATCCTTGACTTCATGAGGCTAATCCCTGCCTCCCTATTTGCATGAGTCTAATCCTTGACTCCATGAGGCTAATCCTTGCCTCCCCATTTGCATGAGGCTAATCTTTGCCTCCCTACTTGCATGAGGTTAATCCCTACTTCCCTATTTGCATGAGTCTAATCCTTGACTCTATGAGGCTAATCCCTGTCTCCCCACTTGCATGAATCTAATCCCTGACTCCATATTGCATGAGGCTAATCCCTACCTCCCTATTTGCATGAGGCTAATCTCTGCCTCCCTATTTGCATGAGTCTAATCCTTGACTCCACACCTGCATGAGTCTAATCCCTGACTCCACATTGCATGAGGCTAATCCCTGCCTCCCTATTTCCACGAGGCTAATCCATGCCTCCCTATTTGCATGAGTCTAATCCTTGACTCCGCATTTGCATGAGTCTAATCCTTGACTCCACGCCTGCATGAGGCTAATACTTCCCTTTATACCTGCATGAGGCTAATCCTTGCTTCCACATTCGCATGGGACTAAGCATTGTCCCTTTTGCACAGATATTGCTCAATTTTACTATCTATTTGCTTTCCAGTCGAGCTAAGCTCTGCCTTTCATTTAACAAGATTAATCATTGTCTTGATAACGTCATGACTATTGCAAATCATGGGCTGAAATATTGCCAATCTATCTGTAGGTGTCATAGTCTAAAGGCATCATCCTCGTAGCTGGAAGACACCATGCCATGGCCTGAGAATCTGTCAAATTTGCACATCATTATTCAAAGGCGTCATGGTTCGGAGGCACCATCTTCAATTCCCCAGAACAAACATTTCATGGCCTACAAATCCCTCATTAAAATTCATGGCCCAGGACGTCATGTTCTAAGGACGTCATCTTTAACCGTCCAAAGACAACCCTCATAGTCGAAAGGGAATTTGCATCATGCTTAAATTTTCGCAAATATGTTTGTAGCATCTTTTATCTGTAGGTAATTAGTAAGCAACCGCTATCCTAGTAGGAGCAATATCACTCCAGTTCCCTCCAACTGTCCCGAGCCTTAACCACTCATCATAGCCGCTTCTGCATCGCCTGTCCGTTCTTGCAATAATTTCATCGGCATACTTCGCGGATGAATCCAGAACTACACATGGCCTGATTCCTGTAAAACCAGGAATATGTAGGCAACTCAAAAACCAGAGTCCGGCCACCGTCTTTCAAAACATCCCGTCCGGTCAAAATTGGCCATCATTTCTTTACCCGAAAACTCTTTCATCCTTCCAAGGTAAAGAGGGACAGTTGTTGATATTCAATTTTTCCCTATATATTTTAGATATGCATAAATACCTTCAAAATAGTATATACATGCATATATAAGCATGCACAAGGTTTTTATAATTTTTTCCATAATTTTAGGGATTTAAATTGATTTATTTCCTTCCCTTTTATTCATAAAATCCCCAATAATTATTCCCCAAATTATTGTTATGGTGATTTAGTCATTTAATTTATATATATATGCCAAAATATGGTTAAAATATTTTTATGCATTTTTTATAATTGCATTTGGTATTTTCTAAACTAAATTGCACATAATTGCAATATTAGCCCATTTAATGTATAACTACCTTCATATACGTAAAATAGATCTCCTATATTTTTAAAATGTTAAATATCTATTTAAAATCATTTTAGTACACGCAATTATTTTCCAAAAATTATTTATTCTTTATTATAAATTATATAGGGTAAAAGTGGCTATTTAAAATATAGCCAGATTTTCTTTCAATTGTAGCCCAATTTAAACCCAACCCCAACCAAATTTTAGATTAAAAACACCCGACCCAAGCCTTAAACCCACCTACCCAACCCAAGACCCGTTAAATCCTGGTTGTTGATCTAAAAGATCAACGATGCTTATGGGTTCTTTCCTTTTTTATCCTAAACAACCCCCTAACCCTATCTCATTTCTCAAATCCGTCGCCTCTGTATTCTCTCATCTCTTCTCATCTCTTAACCCCTCAACCTAACCCTAGTTCCTTCAACCGCTGCCTCCCTTCTTCATTCTTCCTCGGTGGCCACCTTCCAACCCCTAAGCCTCCAATGGCTCCTCTATTGCCATGCTCACCTTCACTAAGGTCTTCAAGGGCCCTGGGTCACGTTAACTTGCATCTAGGGTTTTCCGTCTAGCCTATTCTTGGCCATTTTAGTATGATTCCAAGCTAAATCGTGATGTACTTGTTACGATCCTTGAGATTTTGACAAGTTCTTTCATCTATACTTGGGTTTCTTCTAAAATCCTAATTTTTGCTTACAACTCCTAGATCTGTATGATTTTTAAATGCTTTGAGTCTATTCCTTTGATGTTTTACACTATCCTTGTAACACTTTACAAGAATCAACGATTTCAAAGTGTTTTTACCTTCTTCTCAAATTAGGGTTTTTGGAACTTCTTCTAAAACTTTGTTTAAACTGATTCTTTATGTTGAAAACTTCTATCACTTGCATATTTTGGCTGATTCTATTATTTTACTCCATTTTCAACTCGCCTATGTTGAAACCCCTGATCTATTAGTTCTATTCTTGGGTTTCTAGGTTTGGTTTTGATAACGTGTTCAATTAATCCATATATTTCTATGATTCTGTGATTTTACCCTATGATTGCTTGTTAAAGTTCCTAATTATGGTTATCCTTGCCTATTGTGTGGTTTCGCCCTACTTTGTTCACCAATGTATTTGATTCTTCACTTCTCCTATACGTATCATGCTTGTCCTACTAATGCAGACTATGCTCTATATGAATCCCTAATTTATATACGATTCTTTTCCTACTCGACCTTTTAGAGTTCTAGTTTTTGCTTGTTGTGTGCTTGTTCTTGTAAAGTTGTGCTAAATCAGTGTTATTTTCTATTTTTGGATCTTTGAATCTTTGTGACTGATCTTGCACTGATTTTGCATGATATCTCTACTAATTTTTAACCTTATATAATATTTTCTGACCTTATTCTGCGGTCAATTATGCTACTAATTGATTTCTTAAGTCCTTTCCTTGATTGAAATATGCTGGACCTAGCCTTTATTACGGGTTATGTGCTTGTACTATGCTGAAAATATTTCCTTATTAGTTATGCTCAGCCTTATACGATTTCCTTCCTTATTTGTTACATGTTTATTACCATTTGAAGTTAACTCCTCGATGAAAGGGAGTACTTACGTTAATTTTGTGACTTATTGATTCTGAGGCCCCATAATTACTGATGAACTTTGATTTTTTACCTTATTTGCTACCTGCTTTCAAATTATATATACACACTCTCTTTTTAGCACAAACACCTGAATACTCTNCTCTCTCTCTCTCTCTCTCTCTCTCTCTCTCTCTCTCTCTCTCTCTCTCTCGCACATACACTTAAACTTTCTGCTCTCTTTTGTGCTACTTGCTACTATTCTAAGTTAGCCGGCTACAAGCCAAGGCTAACCATTGTGTTCTCCTGCTCTTTCACTTTTCTTACTGTCTTCTTTATCGGTATATTCTAGTTTCAATTCAAGTTCCAATAACAATATGGTTCTTTTATTACTTCAGTTCATCCTGTTTCTAGTTTGCTTCTATTTATGATTTTATTGTGAAACTTGTAGTTGATATTTACATTATTAGCAAGTTATGTACTCTGCTTCCTTAAGATCAGTATATTACCCCCTCTGTGTTATTTCTGAACATGTCTGCACCAATTATCTCTACCTATTATGTGTTTACCACCATGTGCTCCATGTATCCCCAAATTCCTATCACCCATGTATGTAAGTTTATTCTTTATGTATGGTTCTGTGACTATGTCTGGTCAGTTGTTTCTGAGCATGCCTATACCAATTCCTAGACCTTTTGTGGAGGCTACTATGTACGAGGTGACGAGATTCCGTACGTAGCTACTAATCATGCTAAGTCCGGGTAGCTTGATTATATGTTTACAATCAAGTGTTCTATGTATCCCAAATCCCTTGACCCCTGTTTGTGACTACTAAACTTGCTTTGGTTCTGTGACTCCTGAGTCCTGGCTTTGTATGAACCTGTCTTAAAGGTGTTGTGTTTGGACTTTTGTTCACTACTCCAATATCTTTTCAAACTGTCTCAGGTGTTTTACTGAATTATTTTCAAACAAACTTCCTTTTAATACAGTTTTTCCATTAAAACCTTTCAACTTATGTCCAGCACTTTCACTCTACTCCTAAGTCAATAAGTTCTTCCCCCTCCAGCATGTGTACTGCCTTAGGATCCTCTTGAGAACCCTCTGAACTTTGGCATACTGAAGTTGTCCCTTCCACACTGCACTTATTCAATTTTGGTTACCAAGTCTAGGTGTAAGCACTACCCGGGATCCTTGAGATCCTTAGGGAACTTTGATGCACTTAGACTATGGAAACTATGGAATTGAGGCATTTGAGGCTATTGGAGTTTTTGGAAATCTTGGCCTAATTGAAGGCTCCCTATAGAATAACTTCTTATTTTCTTATTTACTTATATAATTCATTCATATGGTCTATAATAACTTGTAAACAAATATTAGGGTAATTAGTGAAAGGGATGGGTAGCTACATGTTTATGGGGTAATACAGATAGAAATCATGTTTATAGGACTTTACATTCTAATCTGATTGCCTTACCAAGTAGTGTCACACTTCTTTTTTTCCACACAACTCTATTACGAAGTTGAGTTAGAAGAGTTTTTCCAATTAAAGTGACGTTTTGAAAAGGGATTATTTATTATTTAGAGTCACCACTTGAAATTGAGTTTTGATGTTCCAAGTTACCTTTTATTGAATCCCTTATCAAAAGGATGATTTGACTCCTAATTTATGGTCTACGAAACAAAAGACTGAGTAAGGAATTCTGTTGACCGAGGGAAAGGTATAAGGCACCCCTCAAGTCCTGTGGTTCTAGCATGGTCGCTTTATTGACTAATGTAAGGCTTAAATCAATTTTGTGGTTATTCTTGTATTTTAATTTATTGTGGCTTATTTAATACCGCTTAATTAAATATTATATTTTATTATTTTGACCTAGATGCGGTATGCACACAAGGTATTCCTTTGAAGGTAGATATTAAAACAAGGTATAGAATGTACACATGATTAAAATATAATTATTTTTAAATTTAAAGGCATCGAAACGCGAGAATGCATACGTGATCCCTTTATTATTTAAGCATATCAATTCAAGGTTCGGGCACATGGGCTAGTATAGTATTTAGAATATTTTAATTATTTTATCTCTTTTAGATTCGAGATATTTAATTATGTACTTTTATTATTTGGCTTAAATTAATTTTAAACAGTTATATTGATTAACACACCATTTACCTATAATCCACTTTTAATTGTTGAACTTTTAATAGTCTTGACTAAGACGCGTATCCGCGAGCTTATCCAACACTCACTGAGACACATATATGTGACCTTGTGTATCGTACCTAAAAGATCGAAGTCTACTCGTACTAATTCAATTTTTTTTATTTCTATTAAAATATTGTGTAAAAACGTGTAGCCACGATCTTGTAATTTTTTTCTTTGATCCTGAGACGTGTAATCGCGAACTCTTTTATATGAAAGAATTACGCTTTTAATCACTTGGCGCAGCAACTCAACTAAAAATGGCCCAGGTTTGAAGCATTTACCCGATTTGGCCCAGGTTGTATATATCTTGAAAGAAACTTTTCAATCTTTAGCCTATTATTAAAGACATACTTTTAGGGTTTTTTCTTTTCTTCTTTCTTCTTTCCCAGCATACTCAATCTCTCTTCACTCGCCTCTCTCTTCCTTCTCCCTAAAAATTAAAAACTTTTTTGTACACACTCGTGATAATCCTCTCATTATATGTCAATTAGATCCTCTCACTCTATGTCAATTAGATTTTGATTTTTCAGTTAATTGACAAAAAGAGGCTAAGGAACCACAATAAAATTTGGCATATTGATCACGCCCAACTCTAGTCCTAAAAAGGATAAGCGGTTGCTGCAAATATAATCCGGTCTAAAAGTCCGGAGTCGAATCCCATTGAGAACTAAGGCTTAGTTGTATTTGTTTAATATCACTAATGTTAATTTAGTTGCCTGTATCAATCATGAACTCTCCAGCTATCATAAATCTCTCTCAAACAATTATGATAATTTACTAGACGCACTCTCTCAAGCTACGCTAGCTAGATTCGCATTACAGTTCACTTAGATCGCACCCGAGCTATCGTTATCTCTAATCCAACCTCTAAACCCTC
>MU666188.1:0-70677 GCA_026770625.1 Nicotiana glauca | reverse complement strand
TCTCTCAAGCAGATACATAATAAATAGGAACGGCTAATTGAGGATCCTTTCAATTAACCACAATCAAAACGTAGTTGAACAAATAGAGATAAACAACCAATTCAAAACTATATTAATATAACAATCAAATCATCCCCAACGGGTTTCACCAAAACCCTAGAAAATGAATTAGCTATTGATAATAGTAAGTAAAACTACAATACTAAAAATTATAACCAACAATGAAAAATAGGAAGAGGAAGGAAAAACTTGTTGAAGAATTCCCCGCCTTGCTTTCAATGTGTTCTTGCCTTCTTAGGCCTAATTTGTGTCCAAAATATGTCCCCTCCCCCCCTCTTCAAAATAGGTTTAGGACCCCTTTTATACAAATTGAAATAGTGTAGGGCCGAAATAACCTTGTCCCGGACGAAATAGGACTTCTTTTTGACGCCTGGAGCAGCGCGGCCGCGGCCAAAACGCGATAGGATCGCGGCCAGACAAGCTCTCTGATTTTCTGCCGCGGTCAGTTCCGCGGTGGCAGTTTCGACCGTATTTTTCATCCTGTTCTGTTTAGAATTTAGAAAAAAGTAAAACATTAAAGTTGTATCCCTTTGAATTATCTTTCCAACCATATATTATGGATCCCAAATGGAGTTCTGAGAAAAACATTATGTCTATTTTATTAGACAGCGTGCAATATGCATCCTCAAGTCTTCGTTCGTACTTAATTATCAAATTTGACCCCCGAATACGATCCTGACTTAATTCCTTGGGATTTTACTCAGACTTCAAAGCTCCAAATCACTTGAATTCATTCCATAGCATCTATATAGCTCAGAATCACTCCTACAAGGCATAAAACACACTGTTAGTGCAAAACACTAGCGATTAAAGCGCAAGCTCAACTAAAGTGAAGTAAATCAGAGTGTAATAATCGACTAAAATACGTAATTATAGCCTATCATCAACACCCCACACTTACACCATTGTTCGTCCTCGAGCAATCAAACTATACTTTTTTTTATTTTATAGACACGACCTTTTTAAACAATTCTCCTAACGCAGCAGACCAAGAGTATTTAAAATAGACTAAGCACAAAAGCGTAACATCTTTACCTCAAGATTTGACTCAAAAGTGCCACGCATTATTCATAACTCACCTACTTACTCTAACATAGAGGTCACTGACATTACCTTTCCTTCATGAATCAAGTGTCCTCACAACACAAGAGAGTAGTTCCACACAATAAAATTTAAGAATACTTAGGAACTCAAGATAGAAAGAATTCACTCACTCTCAGAAATAACATTTATATTCCACAAAAGATGCACCATAAGCTTGCCCGTAGTGTATTACTCCACTAATCGAGCTCATTCAATCTTGGATCAATTAGGACTTTATTTGGTTGTAATGTAGGCTACGGGACGGGTAGGATACATTTAGATATAAGAGTGACTTCACCTCCCTAAGCACTTTAATACATATATTTTAACATTTAAACCCTNTAATTCAAACAAATGGGTAAGGCTTGTAATGTGATTGCCAAAGAAAAAGGATTATAGGCTCAAAGAGGTTAACTATAATACATAACAATTAGGTGGGTAAAATATATATATCTGGCTCAACGAGAAAACACCTATATCACTTCCAAGACTGAACACCACTACTATTTCGCTTTGCAAACACAAGGGGAAAGTTCTAGGCATCAAATGCAATGCACTGAATAACGCAAAACCTTACACACACATGACTCATAACTCACTCAGGATTGGATTCATAGACACTCTAGTCAAAGCAGTTAAGCAAAGTTAAGATAATAAAATTTAAGGTACTTCTACAAGAGTCAAAAACTGAGCCTAAGCGTCACAACCAAAGTACTCACTATTCTCATGGCATAGCAAAATCAAGAGATATTGCTTCAATTCAAAACACAACACAATGGCTCTTATTCCTAAAAAAAACTAACTACACCCGGTTACAATAAAATCCTTGGAAAAGAACTGTGGCCCAAAGAAAAACCAAGGGGGAGTTACTACACTACCTAAAACAAAATAAAAAAATCTTTTTGGTATTTAATTTAGACTTACTTCCCTCAAGAAAACTGTCTAGAAGATCCGTCATCAGGAAAAGTCCAATCTTTAAAAAAACAAACACAGCTAAAGTAGCATGAAAAGCCACCCAGATAATCTTCTCACCCCACACTTAAAATTGTGCATTGTCCCCAATGCACATCCATACATACAAGAGGGTAAAAGAAACTCCTTGGTAGGCCAAAAGACGAAGCACTAGCAGCTCATGGGGTACTCAGACTTTTCCCAACTTGGTCCTTCGTGCGGGTACCTCACACTTAGTTCCAACCATTTCATTTGTTGGTGCATCCTTCCAATACCTTTGCTTTCCATGCTCCTAGCAAATAAAAAATTTATACTACAAAAATAATATAATTAAATAAATAATAAAAAATAAAAGAAATCAATAAAGCTGGGTTGCCTCCCAACAAGCGCTTGATTTAACGTCGCGGCACGACGCGAATCGCTTTTTGCCTCCACCTCGAGCTTATGAATTAAACCCCCAATTTGGCATCAAGTTTTCGGCTATGCTTCAGGGGTGGAGGAACAAATCTAACTGGCCCAAGCAACCATTGCACTATTATATACTTCTTGGCTTTTAGATGAGGTATGTAGTCCTATCTTTCTGGCAAGAAAAATTCCAGAATGTAGGCACCTTGTTCCTCATTCCTTGACTTCTCAATTGGCTCGGATGACTCTATTTTCATACCGTCATCCACGCACAATGTAGAAAAATGTTTGGAGTAGGGACCAATGCGCTCAAACACATGAACTTCTGGTCTTTCAACATCCTCAACATCAATGATACTAGAGTCAACAAAATTTCTATCCTCAATGTCCTTGGCTGACTCTAGTCTCACTTCTTCAACATTGAAATCTTCAAATTCGAGTTGGCTAGGTTGTTGATGTTCTACTCTGACCTCCCCAATTCACACCTCAAATTCATGCTCTTCTTGGCTACTATCCTCAATATTGGCTTGTTGACATTAAAAGCTCCAACCACTTGACTCAATTGAGCCTCCAACTTGCAAATAGTTGCCTATTGCCTTTCTATGTGCAATTGTTTCTCATTGTTTTGTTCCAGAAGGCACTTTAGCATATCCTTGATCTCCTTCAGGTCCGCATTCCCAGGTTCTTTGTTCCTATTAACTTCACAAGAAAAGGTAGAACCATCATAGTAAGGGGTTGGGGAAAAATAAGAAATATAAGCACAACCATGAAGGTGACCGTTTTGACAATCAAACACATCACACACATTCCACAAATAAGATTGAGTTGGTGCACATAAATCGCTCTTAGGAACGTTTTGAAAATTTTGCCACGGGTAGTTTTCTTCACAATATATATGGAGATCAATACTAGAATTATCTACACCTAAACTCCCATAATTCTAAGATGTCATGTTTCTCAAATTAACAGATATACAAAAATAAAAATAAAATAAAATAAAATAAAAGCTCAAAATTGAACGATAGCAATATATACAGCTACAACTACACCGTTAGCTCCCCGACAACGGCGCCAAAATTTGATCACGCCCAACTCTAGTCCTAAAAAGGATAAGCGGTCGCTGCAAATATAATCCGGTCTAAAAGTCCCGAGTCGAATCCCACAGAGAACTAAGGCTTAGTTGTATTTGTTTAATATCACCACGAAGACAAGATTGAAAATAAATAAACAACTGAAAACTAACTATGCTTGAATTGTAAATAATTGAAATAAAAGTCTAAGGTAATGGTTCCCCCGTTGTTGATTTCCTTAGTTGTATGTTTCTTATAGCTTTGATTTAATTGTCTCTATCAATCATGAACTCTCCAAATATCATAAATCTCTCTCAAGCAATTATGATAATTTACTAGATGACTCTCTCAAGCTACGCTAGCTAGATTCGCATTATAGTTCACGTAGATCGCACCCGAGGTATCGTTATCTCTAATCCAACCTCTAAACCCTCGGTTATGACTCTCGCCTATACTCCAGGAGTGATGTTGTTCAAACAACTACCTAAATATGCACTCTCTCTCAAGCAGATACATAATAAATAGGAACGGTTAATTGCGGATCATTTCAATTAACCACAATCAAAACGTAGTTGAACAAATAGAGATAAACAACCAATTCAAAACTATATTAATATAACAACCAAATCATCCCCAACGGGTTTCAACAAAACCCTAGAAAACGAATTAGCTATTCATAATAGTAAGTAAAACTAAAATACTAAAAATTATAACCAACAATGAAAAATAGGAAGAGGAAGGAAAAACTTGTTGAAGAACTCCCCGCCTTGCTCTCAATGTGTTCTTGCCTCCTTAGGTCTAATTTGTGTCCAAAATATGTCCCCCCCCCCCCTCAAAATAGGTTTAGGAACCCTTTTATACAAGTTGGAATAGTGTAGGATCGAAATAACCTTGTCCCGGGCGAAATAGGACTTCTTTTGGATGCCTGGAGCGGCGCGGCCGCGGCCAAAACGCAGTAGGACCGCGGCCAGACAAGCTCTATGATTTTCTGTCGCGGTCAGTTCCGCAGTCGCAGTTTCGACCGCGTGTTTTACCCTGTTCCCTTTGGAATTTGGAAAAATGTAAAACATGAAAGTTGTATCCCTTTGAATTAACTTTCCAAACATATATTGTGGAGCCCAAATGGAGTTCTGAGCAAAAGGTTATATCTATTTTACTAGACAGTGCGCAATATATCTTCTCAAGTCTTCGTTCGTACTTAATTATCTAATTTGACCCCCGAATACGATCCCGACTTAATTCCTTTGGATTTTTACTCAGACTTTAAAGCTCCAAGTCACTTGAATTCATTCCATAACATCTATATAGCTCAAAATCACTCCTACAAGGCATAAATCACACTTTTAGTGCAAAACACTAGCGATTAAAGCGCAAACTCAACTAAAGTGCAGTAAATTAGAGTGTAATAATCGACTAAAATACGTAATTATAGGCTATCATCACATATCAGTCCAAAAACTATTAGATCTGTCCTAAAACTATCAGACCTGGCATAAAAGAGCGTCTCCGGCGACCTCGTCTCATATTTTCTTATTTCTCTTAGTTTTTGTTTCATCGTTTGCTATTGGTGAAGCCCAGATTTGAATGCCAAAACCTCGCCGGAAAAATTCAACACCAGCAAACACCAGAAAGTGTAATGTGGTGATGGACAGAAGGTATTTTCTGGTATAAACTTGTATAGGTAGTGTTTATACAAACTTAAACAATATTGTATAAATATGTATAAGTATGTATATATGCGTGCAATGTTATATAAATTAGATATATTTTTAATGTATAATTATGTATATACATTGTACATGTATAGTAGGCATCCCCATGGATGTTTGACACTTTCTTCTTTTCTTCTTCTTTGTCTTATTTTTCTGATATACATTATTAGAGATTGTATATACAAGTTTATACAAAGTTATATATCAGTATACATGTAATGCACATGTGTAGTTAAATCTAAAATTAAAATTTTATATGTTTCACTCTATGTATAAATCGACTTTTCTTGTTGATTTATTTGCAAAATCATGAACGTGCAATAATTTTTTTAATTTTTAATTTTTATTTATGCTATTTGGAACTTGGAAAGCTTAAGGTTTTCAAGTTGCATTATATCTGAATTTGAATTTTTTGTAGTTGGAATAGGAATATATACAAACTTGGGAAAGAAGAATAAAAAATTACTGAATTTTCGTTCTTGAAGATCTGCAGAATAAAAAAAGAAAAAGAAAGAAAAAAATGCTTATTTTTCAAATGTTGGCCTATTATTAATGGGCAACAGATTTGTAAAGTTGTAACCGGGTTATTCTGCTGCAATGTATGTAAGTGGACTGTATTTTTGTATAATTCTCCCTTTAGGAAATTATATTATTAACTCATTTATGATTGAACAATCTGATATTGTGTTTAAGCTATTTTTTTTTTTTTTGAAAGAAAATAAACTCACTCCTTTGAAAATAATCTAATGTGCCAAAAGTACATTATATAATTCTAATTAAATTTAAAATCCAAAAGAAAATAATTATGCAACTACATTCACATCAGACAAAGTATAGAAAGATACAATCTATTACTTTAAACAAACCTAAAACTAGCAACGTAACACTGTAAACGTTCAAATGCTTAGACAAATAGGATAACAACTCAAAACCTTAAAATTCAAACAAGCGTTGTTTCATTCACTAACTGCACTACAAATTAAAGTTAGAATAATGAAAATTATCTCATCTAATTTATTATCACAAATTAAACTCAAAGTAACTTAAATAGATAACATTAAACATGGATTATCTGATAAAGATAAAGACTACACAAAAAAAAAATGCTAACGCAAGGACTCATCAGATTAAAATGGAGATGACATGATAACATACTGAAAATTAATATCTTCACCAAACTAGTATTAAATATTGAGAAGCTTAAAAGTTACATATTTACTCATGGAATAATTTAACATACTAAAAATAAAAGACTGACCTTTTGTAGAAAACTAAAACAGAGAAATCTGATGCTATATCGGAATATCGAACCAAAACCAGAGATCACGAATGGAGTCACTAACCGGAAACTTTAAATCCGATCTCAAGCATCCACCAAGTTTAGTAAGATAGACAGTGAAGAAAATTTTTGTGAGCAAACCAGTGTGTGTTTATGTATAAAAAAATAATCGCCGCCCCCTAATCTAATGTTTGTTTGACTCAAAAGTTATCGAATACTTCCCGAGCAAATCAATCGAAATAAATCAAGGGTAAATCATAGCCAATCATAACTAAACACTGAATCAGGAGACAAATTTGAGATATATGGATAATCAATTGGAGAATGATATAAACGGGGTTTTATTCATAGTAGCTTGACCTGCATCTCCTTAAAGAGGTTCAGGATCTTATAGTAGTCTTGTTTATCGCCCCATTTATGGAGCATATTCCTCCATTTTTATGTATTCAGAGTTGTGTAGAAGAAGAAGCCCCCTTTGAAGGTTCTCTTTCTTGGTATTTATATCTTTGAGCTCTGTGAGCTGGTCGCGAGTAGTCGTAGTTTGGTCGAGGAGGCGTCCTCTTGTCGCGAAAGAGCCATGAACCCCTTGTTCATCTGAAGAACAACTGTCATGAGCTAAAAGTCAATTGTGTTGACCATTCGCTATAAGTTGGTTAGGACGGGGCTGATACAGTTAGTCCCTCCGTTCGTCGGGGTCATACTTGGATCGACCTCGACGGACGGATAGTGTGGCGTAATCAGGAAGAGCCGAACTCGCCTTTCGTTTACTAATGGCGTTAAGAAATCCGAGACGACCCGGGGCCCCTTTTCGGTGTTTACGTATAGTTATGATGGTTTCGCAGCTGAAACATCGGTTGATGAGGAAGCACCATTTCGCGCGGTTGTTCAAAAAGGTGCACGTTTCCATAAAACCGAATTGTTTCATGCCCAGTCATATATTAATGATGACTATTGGGTTTTGTGAAGGCAGAGTCTGCTTCTTATAACTAGAGAGGATTTGTCATTTGCCCTTTACACATTCATCGTTCTTTTGAGAGAGACCCTGAGAAGACTTTCCTTCTGCTAAATCGCATTTTTTCTCTCCTCTTTTGATTGCTATCATCATTGATCTCCTCGTTTCTTCCACAAAAGCTCTCATTTCTCTCGCTCTGAGTCAATTATGGCACGAATTTCTTCTTGCGGTAATCTTCTAGCTAATTCTCTGGTGGTTGAAAATCCCGCTCAGTCAACTAAAGATTTAGAGCCGATGGAATATGAAGAAGTTCCTTCAGTTGATGAAGTTCTGCCTCGTCCGGGAAATTCGGTGGTGGATTTTAGCACCCCGGGCGGCGTGGAACAAGTGGACTTTGCTTCTCTAATAGGGGAAGTGGGGATAGCACAGATACGGGAGCAGTGGGGTATTCCATGCTACGTCGAGATCGCGCTTGCGAAGACTGAGGATAGGGTTCAGATCGACCGTCGAGGGTATTTCTCATTCTATGCTTACCCCTTCCTAGTGGGATATACACTCCCACTCCCGATGCTGGTGGTTGACTTTTGCCGTTATTATGAGGTGAGTCCGACCCAACTTTCTCCTTACGTCTATAAACTGTTTCTCATGTTTATCAAGTACGCGGAGCTAACCGGTAGGGAGGTCACTCTGAGGCATGTGCTTAGCCTCTTTGCTCCTCAAAAGATCCGCGGCACCATGATCTATGCACGCCTCCGAGGGTCGAGGGGCTTGGTGGTTGGGATGGACGACAGGACTAATCGTCGCTTCTTTGAAAACTTTTTCTATATCCGGACTGAGCACCTGGTGGCAGACCCAAGCGGGTTCCCGAAAGTTTGGAACTTTGCACGTAAGCTCTCATTCCTGACTGGATAAACGGCCTGTTTTGACCTTTTTTACGCCTTGTGTTTGTGGTTATTGATTTACTTTAATATTTTGTAGGCGAAAAGCTGTCGCCGCCCCCTTTGGAGGAGATCCGGGAATGGGTCGAGGCTGTGCTTCCTCGTCTGTGTGGATTCGCACATGGTCAACTTTTTGGGAGAGACATGGCCGTAGGCCTGTGACAGGTGGAATATCGACCCTTTTTTCGTTTTGGTTTCGTTTTGTTTTGACCACGCTCATTGACTCGTCTGTTCATTATGGCTAGGGAGAACACGCCGTGTCAAAGCTCCTCAGTTGGCTTTCCGGCGGCCGGCTACAATTGCCCAACTAGCTGCAACGCCCGTGCCTCGCCAGTACCGAGGGCGGCGTCAGTTGAATCATCAGCGGCAACCTCTCCGACACGTGCTGCGCCACTAGATAAGGGGCCGTCTGGGCTCGTCCATCCTCGGACGGGCTCGCCTTCAAATGGAGAGGAGAAAAGGCCATCGCAGAGGCGGAGGGTGCCATTTGCGGCGGCTCCTCCAGCGGTGATCAACTTGAATTCTCCCCTGACGGACTCGGAGAGTGGTGCGACTGTGGCGCCTGCTGTTGAGGGGGGGAGGTTGAAGTTGCCTCAACTAGTTCAAGCCAAGGGAATGTTGTTGCTTTGATGACCCGTTCGGAAGTTCCTACTGTCGAGGCGGATGGTCAATCCTTAGAGGCTGCCATCGTGGTCTCGGATGTACCCTCGTTGGCGTGGGGGAAGAATGTGGTGGGGGACGAGTATGAGTTCGAGTCCAATTTGGACCCTGACGACGTCCGTATGTTTGAGGAGGGTATTACCAATTTTACGGTGCGCTCAGGGGGGCCGGCCTATTTTATTGAAGTCCCCTCAGATTTGAACATACTGACCGAATGAAATAGCTTGGTGTCGCAGTTTGAGTTGTTGTGTTCGGAGGCTGAGAATACATCTTTGAGGAGCATTTCGGATATTGTAGTGATGGATGAAGTGGTCGTGATGGGCCTGAGGGTAAGTAGTACGTTTCTAGCTCATTTTTTTAGCATGGGAAAGGGGATCACAGTTGAATGTGCGCACCTGCAAGGTAAGTTAAGGGAAATGGAATTGGAGGTGGAGCAAAATCGGGCTAAAGCAACGGAGACGGCTGTGGAATGGAGTGGGAAACTGGCGGCGCCGGAAGGCGAGGTTGCTGCCTTAAAACTTCTGGAAAGGGGTGCCTCGTCGTGGGCTGGGGCATTTAAGGCATCGATTCGCGTGCACGAGTCCCGGCTTGAGTCGGAGAGGGCTACAACGGCCCTTAGAGAAGCGAGGCTTAAGGAGCAGATTGGTGTTCTTGAGCAGGAGGCCGAAGTTATGTCAGATTGGATTGCGGCCTTAGAGGAAGAGAACCAACGGCTGCGGGACCAAGCTGGGCCATCACACACTGCTGTTCCTAACCAGGCTCATGAGTTTTGGGTCTATGCCGAAGCTCAACACGATGTTTACAAGAACTTGTGGAAGGCAGGTACTATGATCGAGGCCATCTTTGAGGTGGCATGTCAGAAGGCTCGTGAAGCCCATGCCAACTGCGGTTATGATGTGGAGACGCCCGAGGCTGACGATGATACGAGTGGCGGCGAGGGTGGCGCCGAATAAAAAAGAATTTGTTGTTGTTTTTTTTTTGTGTTCCGTTTGCCGGTTGGTGTTCGAGTGTCTCTTGTTGTTTTTCTTTATTTTTCTTTTTCTTGTGTTGACCAGCTAGGGCTGGTTTTAAGCGGGGAGGACCCTCACTCTTAACTTTGTAGATAAATGTACTCTTTTTTCCGTCGTTTGTCTCGTGCTTACTTTGTACCTTCCATTCCTCTCCTTTTCTTTTTGAACATGTTTGAAGAGACGACTCACCTTTGAATTCAACCGAGGTTGGAGTGTTAGTTTTTGACTGATAATAGTTTTTTCTCTTCGACTCGATATGAACGGGGCGGAGCGGTCATCTTGTAGCGACGATGCTTAGCCTCTCTTAGCCCTAGTCCTCGTTCGAACGCGGTCGGACTACCGACTGTGATGGTGAAAATGCAGCCTTATAGTTCAAGCGGGGTCGAACTCTGATTTGGAGGCGGATGCATGTGTCCTGAGTCCTAGTTCGAGTGAGGTCGAACCTAGTAAATTTGAAGGCGAAGGCACTTAGCCGGAGTCCTAGTTCAACTGAGGTTGAACCTAATAAATTTAATGGCAAAGGTACTTAGCCTGAGTCCCAGTTCGACTGAGGTCGAACCTAATAAATTTTGATGGCGAAGGCACTTAGACTGAGTCCCAGTTCGACTGAGGTCGAACCTAATAAATTTGATGGCGAAGGCACTTAGCCTGAGTCACAGTTCGACTGAGGTTGAACCTAATAAATTTGATGGCGAAGGAACTTAGCCTGAGTCCCAGTTCGACTGAGGTCGAACCTAATAAATTTTGATGGCAAAGGCACTTAGCCTTATTCTTAGTTCGAGCGAGGTCGAACCTAATAAGGCACTTAGCCTGAAACCTAGTTCGACTGAGGTCGAACCTAATAAATTTTGATGGCGAAGGCACTTAGCCTTATTCTTAGTTCGAGCGAGGTTGAACTTAATAAATTTTGACGACGAAGGCACTTAGCCTGAGGTCGAACCTAATAAATTTTGATGGCGAAGGCATTAGCCTTATTCTTAGTATGAGCGAGGTCGAACCTAATAAATTTTGACGACGAAGGCACTTAGCCTGAGTCCCAGTTTGACTAAGGTCGAGCCTAATAAATTTTGATGGCGAAGGCACGTAGCCTTATTCTTAGTTTGAGCGAGGTCGAACCTAATAAATTTTGACGACGAAGACACTTAGTCTGAGTCCCAGTTCGACTGAGGTCGAGCCTAATAAATTTAGATGGCGAAGGCACTTAGCCTTATTCTTAGTTCGAGCGATGTCGAACCTAATAAATTTTGACGATGAAGGCACTTAGCGTGAGTCCCAGTTCGACTGAGGTCGAACCAAATAAATTTTGATGGCGAAGGCACTTAGCCTTATTCTTAGTTTTAGCGAGGTCGAACCTAATAAACTTTGACGACGAAGGCACTTAGCATGAGTCCCAGTTCGACTGAGGTCGAACCTAAACAATTTGATGGCAAAAGCACTTAGCCTGAGTCCCAGTTCGATTGAGGCCGAACCTAATAAATTTGATGGCGAAGGCACTTAGCCTGAGTCCTAGTTCGACTGAGGTCGAACCTAATAAATTTTGATGGAGAAGGCACTTAGCCTTATTCTTTGTTCGGTCGAGGTCGAACCTAATAAATTTTGACGATGAAGGCACTTAGCCTTGAGTCCCAATTAGACTGAGGTCGAACCTAATAAATTTGATGGTGAAGGCACTTAGCCTGAGTCCTAGTTCGACTGAGGTTGAACCTAATAAATTTGATGGTGAAGGCACTTAGCCTGAGTCCCAGTTCGACTGAGGTCGAACCTAATAAATTTGATGGCGAAGGCAATTAGCATGAGTTCCAGTTCGACTAAGGTCGAACCTAATAAATTTGATGGTGAAGGCACTTAGCCTGAGTCCCAGTTCGACTGAGGTCGAACCTAATAAATTTGATGGTGAAGGCACTTAGCCTGAGTCCCAGTTCGACTGAGGTCGAACCTAATAAATTTGATGGCGAAGGCAATTAGCATGAGTCCCAGTTCGACTAAGGTCGAACCTAATAAATTTTGATGGCGAAGGCACTTAGCCTTATTCTTAGTTCGAGCGAGGTCGAACTTGCTTCGATGGCATTATTTCTGGGTGATTTTCGATCCCTGGCTTGAAACATCCCTGTTCCGGCCTCCGGCTTGACACCGCATTAGGGGTGAGGGAAATGCATCACACTTCTGTCCTTAGGGAGAAGGGGGTCTTCTTCTTCTCGTTTGGGTGTTTTTGAATCTTAGTTTTCTTTGTTGCATTCGAGTATTCTGTGCTCGATGCGCTTCCTTTGGCTTGTTCGAGTTGGATTGCTTTCTTTTTTGGATGTTTCTTTGGCTTCGATCCAGGAAGAAACTATGTGATTTCGCTAGGAAATCCCCACAGACGGCGCCAAATTGTTTGACTCAAAAGTTATCGAATGCTTCACGAGCAAATCAATCGAAATAAATCAAGGGTATATCATAGCCAATCATAATTAATCACTGAATCATAAGAAAAATTTGAAATATATGGATAATCAATTGGAGAATGATATAAACGGGGTTTTATTCATCATAGTAGCTTGACCTGTCTCTCCTTGAAGAGGTTCAGGATCTTACAGTAGTCTTGTTTATCGCCCCATTTATGGAGCATATTCCTCTATTTTTATGTATTCAGAGTTGTGTAGAAGAAGAAGCCCCCTTTGAAGGTTCTCCTTCTTGGTATTTATAGCTTCGAGCTCTGTGAGCTGGTCGCGAGTAGTCGTAGTTTGGTCGAGGAGGCGTCCTCTTGTCGCGAAAGGGCCGTGACCCCCTTGTTCATCTGAAGAACAACTGTCATGAGCTAAAAGTCAATTGTGTTGACCATTCGCTATAAGTTGATTAGGACGGGGCTGATCCCGTGGCCGTCGTATGGTCAAATTTCTACCGATACAATGTGTATATATATAATGTGTGTGAAGAGTGATGAATGGAGGAGTGGGAAACAAGATGTGAGGGACGGGGATGATCGTGTGTGCGCGTGCAATATGAGGTGAGTGACGTGAAAGGTGGGGAAGTTAGGGGGATGAAAGACGTGAGGCTTGTGGGACTCTGGGAGGTCAAAGGTTTGGGATTAGTTGATTAAATTGGGATCTCTTCTCCATTCATTTTTTTTTTGTTCAAAGAAATAAAAGAAAATATAAATATAAGAATAATAGTTACTTAGTTTTAGACTAATACAAATATATACTTGGACTATGATTTAAATGACACTAAAAATAGATTAAAAGTTACTAGTTTACTTATTAAGATCCTAATTTAAAAAAACATATTTTTTGTAAATTTTCTTTTATTTAAAAATAGGAACAAAACAAATGCTCTAAGAACATGCAATTTTTTTGTGTTTAATTTTCTCAAATAAAATTTACAGCAATAAGCAAAAATTTTAAAATATCAAGATTAGACCTAAAAGAAATATTTACACTAACTAAAATAATATAGAATTCAGGTGTGGTCAAAAATTAGTTGTTTACAAGTAGAAATCATGCTTATAGGACTTTACATCTTGTTATTTTTATATCACCATGCTAGAAATCATGCCTATAGATTTCAAATAATTCCGTAATAGAAATCATGTCTGCAAGTCTTAAAATTAGCTTCACAAATAGATGTCATGCCTATAGAATTTAATCCAGATTCTGTTATAACAAGTGCTTATGTATGTTTTCATGCATGCAAGTCTTTAAAATCAGTATTAAACTTAGATATCATGCCTATAGGGAAGAATACCAAATCCTGCCTATGGATCTCGCCTAGGTTTAGTTTAAATAACTCAATCCGATTAACGTTTAGTTCATTTCTAAATTGGTTTAGTTAAGTGATTTATATTTCCCTGAAACGAGTTCTTTTACAAACATCATTAATATGTTATTAGACAGCATGTCCATAGGGATTTAAAAGTTTGTTTTAAAATCTGCCCTATTTTACTATAAAATATAGTCATCAGTATTCTGCGTATAGGCAAGCCTGTAGGGCTTATTTAAAATGCATTTCTAAAACTGTTTCTATGACTTAATGTTTTTTCTTATCCTAAAAGGCTTTTAAAAAATCCAATAGACAACTGCTAGAGTCATTACTCCTGAGTTTATAAAAATAAATTTCTTATTTTCTACATGTTCACCTAGACATCCTGCCTTAGGATACCTTTTAATAAAAAGCCCTTAATTGTGCTTGAGCCGTGCTTTTTATGTGCCTTATTTGAGGAGGAAACTTTGAGCCTTTGATTGATCCCTTTTACCTTATGTGCTAAAAGTCCTAATTGTTTTGCCTGTCGCCTTAGAATTTTAACATTTAAAACCTTAGGAGTTTGTCTAAAATCACCTATAGGTAGAGGTCCTAAATTCCTCCAGGACCATTAAGAAGGGACGGGTAACAACACGCAATAGAGATCGCTGAACAGACACTCTCTTTTAATGACCACTAAGTGGATGAGAAGGGTAGATATGGGATACAATGACTACGCGCTATTGTCAGGTGTAACCCCTCATCAAGGAGTATTTACCGGACATTGTGTGGGATAATCCTATAGGCTAACCAACCTAGGACTCCTCCTTTACCAAAATTCCTTTTTCTATTTAAAACCTTTGTTTACAACTTGTTCAAAAATCTTTATCCTATTACTTGATTACCCAACGTGCTTTACTTGCAACCTATTTATTCAACTGTATTTTTATATGGACTAATTTATGAATATAAGTTCGGCCAGGACCCACATTTGTAGACCAAGAGGGGTGTCTAACACCTTCTCCTCGAGGTTATTCCGTTCCCTTACCCTAAATCTCTGGTATTGCAAACAAATCCAAGAGGTTATTCCGTTCCCTTACACATAGAGTTAATTACTCTATGTGCCCTAACACACCATAACTCTTAGGTGGTGACTCTTCAAATACCCAATTTCCAAAAGAAAATGAATTATCACACCCCATGGATTGTTGAAACCCGAACCTCTCTCTCCACGAGGGAAAAAAAGGGGGTGCGACAGTGATGACGCCGAGTGAAAAGAATTGTTGTCTTTGTTCGTTTTTTAATTATTTTTTATTGGTTGTTTATTGTTCTTTCTTGGACTCTGTTTGTTTAGCCAAGTGCAATCTGCGGCTATTTGCGTAGTATTTTCATACAAAGAGGAATTGTTTCACTTTTGCACGCCTCTTGCATTCCTTTCCCTATTTTGTTTTTCATAACTCTTGTGCAAAGAAGTAGATCTCCATGTGGTGATTTCTCGATTCTTAGGGAATTTATCGTCATACAGATGGAGTTGGGTTACGATGGAGGCCTTAGCTGTCGGGGCGACACTTCCGAATTTGTGTCGAAGTCCCGTCCCATCGCAGTTCGAGAGGCGTCGCATGCTTTTCGTAATACCGGCCTTAGTCATAGGGATGTTATTTTTGATTTTATATCGAAATATTATCCCGCCGTGAGTCCCAGTTTTATTTTCCACCCTTTTTCATTTAAAATGGCCCTTGGCCCTAGGGATGTTTCGAACTTTCGACGAAATATTAACCCGTCGTTGTTCGATCAATTTCAAACTCTTCATTTTGGAGAAGGCCCTTGGCTTTAAGGGTGTTATTTCAAACTTTTGTCAAAATATTAACCCGTCGTTATTCGATCAAGGTCAAACTTTTCTTTTTGGTGAAAGCCCTTGGCCTTAAGGGTGTTATTTCAAACTTTCCTCAAAATATTAACCCGTCGTTGTTCGATTGAGGTCGAACTCTTCTTTTTGCCGATGGCCCTTGGCCTTAATGGTGTTATTTCAAACTTTCGTCAAAATATTAACACGTCGTTTTTTGATCGAGGTCAAACTCTTTTTTTTGGTGATGACTGTCACACCTCCTTTTTCATTACACCCGCAAGGGCATAAAGGAGTTTTTCCACTTAAAGGACAATCGGAACGGGATTTAGTTATTAATTATTCGGAGTCGCCACTTGGGAGATTAATGGTGTCCCAAGTCACCGGTTGAATCCCGAACCGAGGAAAATATGACTCTATTACAGTCTGCGAACCAGAAATCCGAGTAAAGAATTCTGTTAACCCGGGAGAAGGTGTTAGGCATTCCCGGGTTCCGTGGTTCTAGCACGGTCGTTTAATTGTTGTATTTGATTTTATCTGATTTTAATACATGCTAGCTTATGAGCCTTTTATTTGTAAAACGCTTTTTATCATTATTTAGTTTAAAAGAATTGCGACGTCGTGAAAACGCATTTCGAACCACGTCGCAATCAATGCACCCGTGGTTGTCAACACATTTCGACTTCGTCGAGATTTGAATTTGGGTCGCATCAATGTGCACCCGAGTTTAAGAAAGTAATTTAATTAAATTGTGCCTAAAGATTCTAACGTAGTATTATTTTGGGAAAGCCATGAAGTTTGCTAAACGGCACTTTCCGATTTTCTAAGTAATTTTAAACCTTTATTGAGGGCCTTGCAATCTTTTTTATTATCGGGCGAGGCTCGTCCCATTTTAGAAGGTCAAGCCTAAAGCAACTATAATTCTCTACTCATTTTTCGTCTCTAAAAACATATACACATTCCTACTGGATTAATGTTTGAACTCGGCTTCAAATTCACGGCAGGACCCAAAGATTTTTAACAAAATAGGAAGGCAGTCCAGTCTTGGGCCCTAAAGAGCCCCAATACACTTTGTACCGGAACTCCGGTAACTTCAGATGTTGGGCTAAGAACAGCCCACAGCAGTAGAGGGTGCGGAGGTCTAGAGATCGAATCCTATGAGTGCCAATATAACGAATTGATTAAAAGCTTGTTTACTCACTTTATCTCAAACTCCAATGACTGGGCTCCACTCTTGTGATAAATGGACATGAATATGTATTTACCTAAATCGATTTAGCATTGACCCTTAAATCATTCAAAAAGCAATCATGTTGTCCTGACTTTGAAAATGACCCAACGTCTAATAAAATTATTCATGTTTGCAATTATATGACATATGCCATACTTTCCTAATTATTAAACTTTTAAACAAAGTTACGAACCAGTTGGTGTTACTGCTTTACGAAATTGTTCAGGACAAACACATTAGCTCCAACTTCACTACAGACTTGAACTATTCATGATTGTGAATGTTTAAACAGAAAATTGTTAAGATAAACAAGCTAACTCTAAGTAATTACAAATCAACAGTCCAGCAATCTATATAACATAGTTCTACTAGTTCAATTACACAGTCCAATTGATTAAATCAAATCACGTAGAGCTGCTAAAAATGTAATGAGATTCACAAATGAAAGATCTATAACAGAAGCTTCAGTTTTCATTTCATTTCTCAACAAACGATCCACATAGTACTGAGTTTCCGGCGAGTACCTGGAGTAAATTGAACAGAGAGGAGAAGTCAGCAAAGCAATGCAATATCAGCAGCAGTTCAATGGCTGAATTCAACTTCAACCCAGCAAGTAAACTCAAGACAGGCTCGGAACAGATTTGTAAAAAATCAATGGCAACTCAAACACTCCAAACAGAAACAGCTGAGCTCGAATGGACTTAACAAACAGACCCAAATTCGACCAAACAAGCCATTAAACAGATCCAAATACTTTTAGAATGCAGATCCAGAACAGGAATGATGAAATCAACACCAGAATTTGAAAAGTGATTGAAATAAGCAATGGAACAGTAACATATTTTGATTTTTTTCGGTTTCTATTGTTTATGGGTTTTTCTGGGAATCACTACTCTTTTATTTTTGATTTTGAAGATTTTGGAGTTTTGATCTCAAGTTTCAGATCTGAAACTTGTAGAGAAGGGGAGGGAATTTTGTGAGGCACCAAAACTTGTGTGTGGAGGTAATAGTAATGCCTTTTATAGGCAAAAATGAAATGCACCTTCAGATTGTGTGTTCTCCTTTTAGTCCCTCTTTATTTTCAGTTTAGTCCCTCTATTTCTAAATTGTTACTCAAGCAAGTACCTCTATTGTGCTAAAATATACACTAACGTACCATTCTAGAAGGCCCTAGGATGCTCTTTACCCACAAAATACCTATACTATCCTTACCCCTGTTTTGAAATTACCATTCTTATCAGAACTATCCTTTTCCATGCCTAAACTACCCCTGAAAACTTCTCAAAATTACTGTTTCTACCTAAATTTTAAACATCTATAACCAATCAATTTCCCAAATTCTCAATTGAACTATTGAAAAGTGATCCCAACTTAAAACTAAGAATGACGAACTAAAACTTAACTAATTGAACTGAGACTGAATTAAAACAAGAATAACAGAAATCAATTCAAACCAAAACTAACAAACTAATTAACATATTAGCAAAGTTATGAGCAAATTAAAATCAAACCAACAATTGGAATCAAACACACATAAACGAAATCAGAACGAAAATAAGCTAATGACGAAAATAGTTTTAGACAGAACAGGCTCTAATTAACAACTAATCAGACAACATGATCGTGGAATTAATCCACACAGAAGAAGGAAAAAAATAAAAATAAAAACAAAATTAAAGACTTAATTGTATTGATGCTAAGGTTCTTTTCCATAGTCCAACTGATTCCGGCAAGATTTGGGTGCCAATGAAGATGGATTCCACACGAGGGATGCAAAGAGGTCACCTGGTATCGATTTGAGGTGGTTTGGGAAAACTAGGGTTCTGACCGGAATTTCAAATTGAAATTCGAGATATTCCAGTCAGATTCGAGGGGTGATTCTTAGGTTATTGGATAGTGGAGACGGAGGAGATTCCCCGGTGTAAATTTGGGGTGATTTGGAGGAGGTTGCATCATGGCCGAAAATTCTTCGATCTGATATTCGAAGGTTTTGAAGGGGATTTGAAGAAAAAGGGTTGTGGATTCGGAGAGAGGGAGAGTAAAGGAGTCTAGGATGTATTTTTGGATGGGAAAGGAGGTTCTCCGCCGCCGTGGGCGATTTCCGGCGGCGGAGTTAGGGCGGCGGAGTGGCGGAGGGGTGGTGGGGCGATGGTGCCGTTACAGGGAGGGGTTGGTACGAGGAAGGAGGGACTTGGTCTCTAGGGTATGATTCATTATTCGGACACTTTTATATTTGATCAAGAATGATTGAGAATCGTTAGATGACAGGAGATGAACGGCCACGATTCTTCGATGCCCAAAACGACGTCGTTCTCCAATTAAAAAAAAAGAGCAGGCCGGGTGTAACACTTTTTGAACTGGGCTGGGGGTTGGTTTGGGCCTAACGGGTTAGGCGTGTATTTGGGCTCAGATTCATTTAAAATGTGACAGCCCAGTTTTACCCGTTTATTAGTTTCTTTTGATTTTCCTTCTTTCTTTTATTTATTTTCTTTGTTTTCATTTTGTATTTTTGTATTTTTATTTTCTGATTTTATTAAAAATGCTAAAAGAAACTCACAATAAACCTAACACTAAAAATTAGATTTTCTAATTAATTCCTAATTAAAAATGCAAAGTAATACCAGTTTAAACTAAAATGCAAAATAGACCATTTTGTTGTTTTCTTTATATTTTATTCTAAAATATTTTAACCCCTAATTAATACTAAAATGAAAAATTAAATCCTAAATGCAAATGCATATTTTTGTATTTTCATATGACTTAACATGCACAAATAACAAGCAAATAATTAACACAAAATTCACAAAAATTATAAAAAAAAATAAGAAAAAATCTTTTGTTTGAATTTTATGGGATAACTCATATATAGAGCAAAAATCACGTGCTCACAATGATACTTGGCCTTAAGGGTGTTATTTCAAACTTTCGTCGAAATATTAACCCATTGTTGTTCGATCGAGATCGAACTCTTATTTTGAACGAAGGCCCTTGGTCTTGAGGTTGTTATTTCGATCTTTCATCAAAATATTAATAGTCGTTGTTTGATCGAGGTCGAACTGTTCTTTTTGGCGATGGCCCTTGGCCTTGAGGGTGCTATTTCGAACTTTTGTCAAAATATTAACCCATCGTTGTTCGATCGAGGTCGAACTATTCTTTCTGGCGAAGGCCCTTGGCGTTAAGGGTGTTATTTCAAACTTTCATCGAAATACGTCGTTGTTTGATCGAGGTCGAACTCTTATTTTTGGCGATGGCCTTTGGCCTTAAGGGTGTTATTTGGAACTTTTGTCGAAATATTAACCCGTCGTTGTTCGATCGAGGTAGAACTCGTCTTTTTGGCAAAGGCCCTTGGCCTTATGGGTGTTATTTCAAACTTTTGTCAAAATATTGTCGTCGTTGTTCGAACAAGGTCGAACTCTTCTTTTGCCGATGGCCCTTGACCTTAAGGGTGTTATTTCGAACTTTCATCAAAATATTAACCCGTCGGTGTTCGGTCGAGATTGAACTCCTCTTTTCAGCGAAGGCCCTTGGGCTTGAGGGTGTTATTTTGAACTTTCGTCGAAATATTAATCCGTCGTAGTTCGATCAAGGTCTAACTCTTTTTTTAGCGATGGCCCTTGGCCTTGAGGGTGTTATTTCGAACTTACATCGAATTATTAACCTGACATTGTTCGATCGAGGTCAAACTCTTCTTTTGGCAAAGGCCCTTGGCCTTAAGGGTGTTATTTCGAACTTTTGTCGAAATATTAACCTGCTGTTGTTCGATCGAGGTCAAACTCTTTTTTTTGGCGATGGCCTTTGGTCTTAAGGGTATTATTTCAAACTTTCATATATTAACCCATCGTTATTCGATCGAGGCCGAACTCTTCTTTTTTGCGAAGGACTTTGGCCTTAAGGGTGTTATTTTGAACTTTCATCGAAATATTAACCTGTCTTTGTTTGATCGAGGTTGATTCTTTGTGGCGAAGGCCCTTGGACTTAAGGGTGTTATTTCAAACTTTTGTCGAAATATTAACCCATCAATTTTTGATCGAGGTTGAACTCTTCTTTTTGGCTATGGTCCTTGGCCTTAAGGGTGTTATTTCGAACTTTCATCAAAATATTAACCCGTCATTGTTCGATTGAGGTCGAACTTTTTTTTTGGCAATGGACCTTGGCCTTAAGAGTGTTATTTCGACTTTTGTCGAAATATTAACCCGTAGTTGATCGATCGAGGTCGAACTCTTTTTTTGTCGATGGCCATTGGCCTTAAGGGTGTTATTTCTAACTTTCATCAAAATATTATCCCGCTGCGAGTCCCGATTTTTCGGAGAGTTAGGTATCTTCAGGGGGAGTCCCAGTTCGCCTGATTTTATTTGCATCGGGAGTTTGATGTCGGAGAGCAGAAAATGTTGATGCTTTGCTCACACTCGCTTCACGCACATATTTGAGTTTTACTGTCTAAGCTTTCCGCTTTCCAATCTTGAGATGTCGTTGGTGGGTGGAATGATAAATTATGCTTTGACCTCGGGGAGCCCCTCATCGGCCCAGTCTTTAAGTCCCCGGGAAGGCTTTCTTGGAATGCCTTTTTGGACGGAGAGGGAGTATCACTTAAGAGGTATCATTTGCTAGGAGTTAGGTTTGTCTGATGGAAGATATTTCTGTTATTTCGTAGTAATTTCCCATTCTTCAGTTGGGATGTTTCCTTTCTTTCTTGCCCGCGTTGCGCTTGCATTCTTGTTTGAGCAAACAATAGAAGGTGGGTAAGGACGATATTCTCCTTATCCCTATCCGATGAGTTGGTGAACAAAGGTGCATCTGTGGCATTACTAGCTTTGCTTGGTGCTTCGGTGGTTGATGGGGGTGGTTTTTTCTGAACTTAGTCATCGTATTCAATCCCTTTCTTTTTTGTGCCTTTGTCCTGTTCGGGCTAGGCTTGTTTTGGCTAGTTCATGGGCTGCCCGGTGTGCGGGGGAGGATGTTGGTTGCAACTTTTTCTTGTATATAGCATCATGATCTAGGTTGGCGTGTGAGATTTACTTACCGTTCTTTTCGGTGGGTGATCATGTTTTTGGTTTTTGATTTGGAAGAGACTAGGAAGTTTTCACTAAGAAATCTCCACAGACTGCGCCAAATTATTTGACCCAAAAGATATGAAAACCTTTTTTCTTAAATCAATTAATGAAGATGAAGAGGTAAATCTTAGTCAAACATAATACTCCAGATCTATAAGCAAATCAGAAAATAACGCATAAGACGAAATAGGGGCGATCAATCTTATTGAGGCTTTTCATTTCTTCTCCCATTAGTCAACAGAGATGACTGCTTTACATAATCAAATGGATGATTGCTTTGTATTCTTTTTGCTAAGAAAATTACAGAGGGAGAGTAAAGAGAGAGAGAGAGAGAAAAATCCCCCCCCCCCTTTTCTAGGAAGGTTTCCCCATATATATAGTTATGGAATTCTTACTGTGTTCTTGAATGAATACACTTTCATACCACGTCCTCTTTCGTCGTTCCCTGAGTATTGTGCTTTGATTTGGAGGGTATTTTAGGTACGGGGTTTTTGGCAAACCATGTCGTCTTCCACTGTCTTGCCACTTGGACGGGATCTCGGTTGGGTCAACCACATCGGTTAGAGTTTGACCAATACACTTGCTCCATTTAGTTGCTGGGTATGTGCACAATCCTGGGCGATTTGGTAGCATTCTTGGGCGGTGCGTTGCTCGCCCGAGATGCTGAATATTCCCCATGTAGTAGGAAATTTGATTAGTTAATAGAAACTTGATGGGACGGCCCGCATGACGCGTATCCATAGGTGCCCTATGATAGCGTTGTAGGTTGTTTCTTGGTTCATGACGTGAAACGTTGTTTCCTGAGTGACTCCTTCAGCCAGAACGGATAGCAATATCTCTCTAGAGGTTTTTTCAATTGCATTATTAAAACCCGTTAGTGTTATGCAACGCGGTATTATTTTATCCTCGAGTCTCATCTGTACGAGAACTCAAGGATGAATAATACACGCGCCACTTCTGTCATCTGCCATTATTCTTTTTACATCGGTGTCCACGACACGTAAAGTTATAACCGGAGCATCATAATGAAAGAAAGACAAATCGTTGGCATCTGACTTATCAAAGATGATACTACCTTCAAGGTCGTCATACCGTTCATGAGCGATTGATCGTTTGAGTTTGTGTGTAGTGGTGAACTTTACGTGGTTAATTGCCATATCATCTCCACCGCTGATGATCATTTGTATAGTACGAGCGGGTGAAGGTGGTTTTGGGGGTCCCTAAGGTTGGTTGTGCCCTCGAGCGAAGTTAGCTCGTCCTCGATCGCTCAGCAGTTTTTTCAGGTGTCCCTGGTTTAGCATTCTTACTATTTCCTACCGTAGGCCTATGCAGTCTTTGGTCTTATGCCTTTTTTTCCTGATGGAATTCGCACAGAACATTTGATTTCCTGGTGCTCAGGCCGAATTTCATCTTTTGCGGCCATTGCACCTTTCTGCCGAACTTTTAAGTGCATACACTATTTCTGAAGGGGAAACACAAAAATTATGAGCAGATAATAGTGGAGGCATACCTCTTTCGTTTTGGTGTGGCACGACATATCGAAGAGTGATGTCTACGTGTCGTGGAGGAAGTGGGATGGATGTCCGAATGTAAGGCTGATGCCTCTCTTGAATGAAACGGGGTAGTTGATCCCTTCGGCCATCATTGCGACAGTCTCTCCTTGTTTTGGTTTGGACTGATGTTAGCCGTTGGATCAGACCATTGAGGTCGTCCTCATCTGCCCTTACTTCGGCACAATAGGCATTATGGATTTCTTCCCAAGTGGTGGGAGGGTATTTCATGAGCCTATTTAACAGTTTTTTGGTCATTTTCGACCCATTCCTATTTAACCCATTTTGGAAGGCTACTACCGCCATCCCCTCTGATACGTTTGGTAGGATCATTCTTACCCTGTTGAATCTGGATAGGAAGTCCCTGAGTCTCTCGCCCGTCGTTTGTCCAACGGTGAAGATGTCGTTTACCCTAGCTTCTTCCTTTTTTGCTCCTGCATGAGCAGTAATGAATTTTTCTGCCATTTCTTCAAACGCTGATATTGATCGTGCTGGCATTTATGAGTACCAAGTCAATGCTCCCCCTGTCAGGGTTTTGCCGAACTTTTTCAGTAGCACCGATGACACTTGTTCTTTCGATAGATCGTTGCCTTTTACGGCTATTGCGCAGTGGATTATGTGATCTTCCAGGTCCATAGTACCATTATATATTTTTAGGTATGGTGGCATTTTGAAGGTTTTGGAATGGCATTGGGGGCTGTCGCTTCATTGTATGGTTGCTCGATGAATCGGCCGACGTCCCGTTTTGTTAGCAACTTCGGAGCACCCGATATTTTATCAACCCTTTCTTGATGCTCCTTCACCTGATCACAGAGCATCTTGTTCTCATTTTCCATTTTTTCCATTTTTTACGATGGATGCGAGTGCGTCGTTACCTGCATCAACAACAATATGAGTGTTACCCGTGCTTGGAGTTTCTAGTTCGCCGGCGACTGTTGCGGTGTCTGCATGTATTGTGCCTCTGATATCCCTTTGAACAAGTTTGTCGAGTATGTTGCTCAGAGTGTTTGTCAGCCACTCTTCCAATAGCCTTTTCACAACTGGTGGTGCTTCTCCTATTGTGGATGTGGAGGCCTTTTTCTCGTGCGAAGCGGTTACACTTTCATGTGGGGGAGGTGAAACTCCTCCTCTGGGTGTGGCATTTAGTGTTCCATTTTCATTCTCCTCCCAGCTGTCTTCGTCGATGACGTTTAGGAGGTTGGTTGAGACACCTACTATTGCTTTCAGCCTTGTATCTTCTTTCCCTGCCATTATTAACTTGTGCAAAGCTAGGAAGAGGCAATTATCTCTTTCAAGGGTTAGTTTATGCAAAGCTAGATGAAACTAAAATCTTAGTTAAAGAAATTCCCACAAACGGCGCCAAATTGTTTGATCCAAAAGATATCGAGACCTTTTTGGTTAATCAATTACCGAAGATGAAGAGGTAAATCTCAGTTAAGTGTAATAAAATCTAGATTGAATAGTATAAGAGAGAGAGACAAGATGAATAATGCTTCCTAATGTGTTAGAACCGAATGATTATTCATAAATGCAAGAATCTCAAATGTAAGAGAATATAGCAATGAATGTAATTTGTCAAGACCAAGGGAGATGTAAGGATCTTTCTTTTTAATCAGCCAAAAAAGGGCCCTTTTACATAGTGTTCTCTTCCCTTTTTCTAGAGGACAATCCCCCCTTTTACCCTAACAAAGGTACAACACAAGGAATATTCGAAAGATATATTCCCATTGTCGTCGATCATGCTAACACGACTACAGACGCCGTGCATTCTCTAGCTACTGCTAGTCGTCACCCTTCATAACGACCGGAGGATGCTGCATCGCAAGGACCTCGCTCTTTGCTACATTCGGTAACGGCCGTTGTCACCTAAATTTCGACCTATACAGCACCAATATTTAGTATATTATGCTGAAACTTTTCGTGTATTGGAGTTCCAGACTTCCAGTACAATATGCTGGAAGTTCATACACAGATGCACCAATCTCCAGTATATTATGCTATAACTTTTTACGTTGTAACAAAATAGTGACTATTTTTCAATGACTTTGTAAATGCTGACTATTTTGTAATTATTAATCCGAAAATTGGGTAGCACGTGGTATTGCTCAGGAATTGTTGGTATTAGAAAGATTTGGTGGTCGTTGCATATGATCAAACTAAGATGTATACTCAAGAGTGATTAGATATAAAAGCTTAACTTGTACGCATTAACTGAAGATTGCATATAAGAACTCACATACTCCTTAAAAATTAAAATTCATGTAATCGAACAATTCTGAATATGGTAAAATCAGGATTGAAGTACAGAAATAGCATCAAAACAAATGTATATTCCATCTTAATATTATCATCATTTATAAAATAGCATATTCAGAAGACAAAATAGTTTCATCTTAGTTTAGTTTAAGTCTTTAATATGAAATGGGAAAATGAGATTAAAAAAAAAAGAAGAAAAAGATAACGCGTTCATTTGGTTTCCGCGTCGAACGGTGCTAGCTGTAGATGCTCTATCCACTCCCTCTTTTTTCATTTTGATTTGATGATATATATTTAATAATTCGCTGTTAAACACAAATTATGTTTCTATTTTAAAAAATAATATATGTATCCACTATGAACATGTACACAATTAGCTGGCAAGAACATACATAACATTTGTTCTTTCTCTCTCTCAATTTCTTGATTCCTCTCAAAGATCGTATCTTTCTGGGTTTTTGATCTTTCCCTTTTAATTTTTGCATATTGATTGGTTTCATTAGATCAGAATCAAAAGCTCATATTACAACCATGGAGTGGAGGCACTGTATTATTCTACTCTTTTCTTTCTCCATTTTAGCTGGTTTTTCAGCTTCAGCTTCTCTATCAAATGGGATTTTTGTTAATGAAGCTTCAACTGGGAGGAATCTACTTCAGGCCAAGAAACGTAAGGTTTTTTTTTTTTTTTTTTAAATTGCTGCCCAGATTTAGTTGATAATCATCATCATTAGGAGCTAAAATTGTGGGTTTTTTAGATTTACACACCTCATTGGTTAAATTTTGTACCATCTCAATTAGTTTGACCAAAGATCTGTTAACTGAGTTTTATTCTTCAAGTATGATTATTGTTGATAATAAATTTACAGAAATAGCTTTTGGATATTCTCATATTTCAGCTTAGTTTCTGTTTTTTTTTTGGGATTTGGGTTTGTCATTTTCCTTTTGGTTTTGAGGGAAAGAATTCCTTTGCAGTTGATAACGGACAAGGTTCTTTATTGGTCCATTATTTTCTTGGTTATGCCGTTCTTTTTCTTCTTTTTTCTGGTGCTGATTTGTCTTGGTTGTACTCTTTTAGTAAAGTTTTGTTTTAAACATTCTTTGATTGCCTTCTAAAATAGGAAAGAAATTTTATAAAAAACTTGCAATTGTTGTTGTTTGTCTTTTAGAGTTGTTCAGGTTATTGCAAATATAAGGGCCAAACCAAACTTTTTCGGATTGTGAATCTTCAATTTAAGAAACTTCTGACTTTTAATTTCTAGTTAATAAATATCATGTGATAGTTCTGCTAAAAGTCCTTTTAGATGTTCTGTTCAAAGGTCAATAGGCAGTAGGATGTGCTCCAATCTCCCATGTATTCTCGCAGAACGGAGTTTTGCATAGCACCGCATCATTTGATAGAGATGTTTTTTCAATTTGTGCTTCTCAGTTTGCCAGGGGAGTCTGTTTATGATACTCAGATTCGGATTAACCATTAAGGATTAATGTTTGTGTTCGATGATACGCTGTTTTGTGGGCTGTGGATCTTCTTGTACGCTTTAATCATCCAGTTGCCAGATGGTCGGAAAGTGAAGTAGATTTTTGAGTATTGCAACTTAGGTGTGTTTCAGGTGGTCGAAATATCATCTAGGACTGCCTGTTATTTGGGGTTAAAACGAGTAAAGACAGCTCATTGATAAGGTGATATAATGTGTATCGTGCTACTGCATATTTTTAGGTCATAAGTGAGGAAATGAGAAAAAGTATATTAACTTTTAAGAATGAACTTACAACTGTGACATGGTAGATTATCCTGATTCCTCTAGATACGAAACATGATTCTTGCGAGCAACTAGATTATGAAGGTTCAGTGCCTCAAGTTCTCCTGACTTCCCACAATCCGCTTGTAATATGTTGTCGCGGGTGTCACTTATCCTGTTGCTGACTTAAAAGCGATATGATCATGCTTTCCAATCGTGGAAAACATTGTTGTACCTTAAAGGGAGAAGTCCTAAACTTCTGTTAACCTGGAAGTTGATGCCGCTGGTTGCTTGATATCTTGTCTAGTTATTGGCTGTTGTTAGATGCAGAATTTTACATGTTTGTAACTGTCGGACAATCTCTTTGCTTAAAACTTTTATCTCAATAGCTTGAAAGGTGCCTCTTAAGACTAGCTGAAGAATGATTTGCTTCGATGTTTTATGCAGCTTGTCCTATTAGCTTCGAGTTTCAGAACTACACAGTGATCACTAGCCAATGCAGAGGACCGCAATACCCAGCCAAACAATGTTGTGCTGCCCTTGTGCAGTTCGGCTGTCCATTTTCAGACTATTTGAATGATTTGTCAAATGATTGTGCCTCAACCATGTTCAGTTACATTAATCTCCACGGGAAGTACCCACCTGGTCTTTTCGCCAGCGAGTGCAAAGGTGACAAAAATGGGCTAGAATGCCCTGAATTAGCACCTTCAGAATCTGCCAATGCTAATAATAGTCATCTGAGCTGTAGACTATCGCCAATGCTGATGATTGCAACAGCTCTTATGGGCTTGTTATTGTTGCTTCTCTGAAGATCCCTGAAGATTTTGGTGTAGTTTCTGTATTCTTTTTGTGTCAAATATTGTTTGAACTCTGGATCTTCTACCACGTGCCACGGTACCACTGATTAATGATAAAAAAGAAATTCATTTAAAGGTTCCTCTTGTAATTCTTTATATATTACAACAGCAGTTAATTGTTGATACTGTGTATTGAACATGACCCTCCAGGGGTGGTGTTAAAGATTATTTCATTTTGTTGTATTTTCATATGGGCATTCTTAACTCCTTTTTTCTTCTTTTTTCCTTTTCTTGTTCAAATCCCGGCAGGCCGGGGGAAAGACAGGGCCGAAAGGAGAGCATGGTTGACGGGTTCGGACGAACCCAATAATTTTTACTTGCACCATAAATTTGTATTAGAATATTCATTAAATATGTATAATTGTTTAATTGCAAACTCGGTAACAAAACGAGCTATGGATTCAATTACAAGTTCAGAATTCATAAATTACAAATTCTGACTCCGCCTCTGATGGGAAGACAATCTCCCTCTTGCAGTACTTGTCATTATGATAAAACGTTAACAATATTGCAAGTAAGAAGTTGGACGTATCTGCAGTTTGCCCAGCATGATGACATTTACTTGGATAAAAGAGCATCTGAATCCCTACTAACATCCTTACTTGGTAGTAGATCACAAGCTCACAGTGCCAAGTTCAAATTCTTCTACTTCTGGTTCGCAAATCATCATCATAATATCATACTATACTACTGTATTGGTTAAAAACCTGACCACTCGACCACTACGGTGCCGACCCCGTTCCTAATATCTATTTCTTAAGCGACGGCTAATGAATTCGACCTTGCCCAATCCGTACCAGTTATGAAGCAGCGTCGAGGTCGGAGTCCTCCCCCATGAGGGAAGCGTCACTCCCTCGACCTGGTCGACCAAGATAGGATGTGATGAGCGCGAGGCCTTCGACTATAAATAGAGGAAGGAAGAGTCAGACGGGGGGATTTTTTCTCCATATTTCTCTCTCGCCAAAAAGCAAAGAACATCGCTTATTTCGAAAAAGCTCTGAAGGATGATAGAACTACTGTAATTTCCTGAACTTCTCCAAGGAGAGCCAGGGTTAGTTTCTTTGATCAATAAAGTTTCTTAAATGTTATCCCGATTAAATCCCCGTCTCGTTGCTTTCTCCTGATTCGACATTAATTATAGTTGGCTACGATTTACCCCTTCTTGTATATTGATTGATTTGCTTAAATATTGTTTGATAACTTTTTAAGTCAAACAATTTGGCGCCGTCTGTGGGGATTTTCTAGCGAAAACTCTTAGTTCTCCCCGGATCAAAGGAAAAGAAACACCAGGAGGATCACTCGACTCAAACCAGAATCGATGGAAGCGCGCCAAACAGAGAAGATGGAGGAGCCTTCCCCCGCTTTAGCTCCCACTCATCTTCTCCGCCGTGTCAGGCCGGAAACCGGCGTAAATGCACCTCAAACGAGAAATCAAAAATCACCCTGGAAGCAGACAAGCGTAACACGGATACGACATATGACCCTCAAGCTGAGTGCCTTCGTCACCAAAATAATATAGTTCGACCTCGCTCGGACTAGGTCTTAGGCTAAGTGCCTTCGCCATCAAAGTATTATAGTTTGAACTCGCTCGAACTGGGACTCGGGCTATGTGCCTTCACCGTCAAAGTAATATAGTTCGATCTCGCTGGGACTAGGTCTCAGGCTGAGTGCCTTCGTCACCAAAATAATATAGTTCGACCTCGCTCGGACTAGGTCTCAGGCTAAGTGCCTTCGCCATCAAAGTATTATAGTTTGACCTCGCTAGAACTGGGACTCAGGCTATGTGCCTTCGCCATCAAAGTATTATAGTTCGACCTCGCTCGAACTGGAACTCAGGCCATGTGCCTTCGCCATCAAATTATTATAGTTCGACCTCGCTTGAACTAGGACTCAGGCTATGTGCCTTCGCCATCAAAATAATATAGTTCGACCTCTCTCTAACTAGGTCTCAGGCTATGTGCCTTCACCATTAAAGTACTATAGTTTGACTTCGCTCGAACTGGGACTCAGGCTATGTGCCTTCGCCATCAAAGTATTATAGTTCGACATCGCTCAAACTAGGTCTCAGGCTAAGCGCCTTCGCCATCAAGTTATTATAGTTCGACCTCACTCGAACTAAGACGACCATCCATCGCCCGCAACCAAATCACAGATTGATAAAGAACACTCCGTCACAAGGCAAATAACGAAAAAGAATTCTTTATTAATAGAACCAGAAATGCAGGCCACCGCCGCTTATATCCGGTCCGAGCTGGCCGAAAAAGTAAAATGTATGAAGAAAAAATGATAAACAAACAAACGCCCATCGACGTGACCAAAGGAAGCAGACCAACACAGACAAACAGAAATATTTTTTACTCGGCGCCAATACTGCTGTCACCATCATCACCTCCATAAGGGCCATCATCATCACCACCGCTTGCGCGACCATTGGTCTCGAGCGTCGCCACATCATATCTACAATCAGCTCGGGCTTCACGAGCTTTTTGGCGTGCCACCTCAACAACTTCCTCAAACACAGTGCCCTCCTCCAACAGGTTCTTAAAAATGTCGAGCTGAGCTTCGGCATAGACCCAAAGCTCATGAGCCTGGCGGGGAACGGCGGCACGAGATGATCCAGGCGAGGCCCTCATGTGCCAGTTCTCCTCCTCCAAGACCGAAACCCGATCCGATAAATCCTGGGCCTCCTAATCAATCTCACTGATTCGCTCCTTAAGCCTTGCCTCCCTAAGGGCCGCAGTAGAGCTCTCTGACTCTCGCTGGGACTCTTGAACACGAACCGCCGCCTCGAGGGTTGCCGTCCTCGTTGATGCATCCCTCTTCGCACGTTCCAAATCGGTGACCTTACCCTCCAGGACAGCCAGCTTCGCTCTCCACTCAGCATCGACCTCCTCAGCTCTAGCCTGGCTCTGCTCCATCTCCAACTGCAGATCTCACACTTTGCCTTGCAGATACTCGCACTCTGCTGTAACCCCTCTTCCCACCTCGAGTTCCTCGTCCTTGAGGTGGATTCGCTCCTCGAGCTCACTCCTACTGTGGAGCACCTGCAATAGCTCACGGTCCTTCCTCTCCAACTCCTCACCCAACGCCCGGTTGCGGGGACCATTCCTTAACCGCTCATGAAGCTCGCGACACGTATCGCGATAGCGACAGTATTTCCCCAGCACTTGCAAAAAGATCCCCGACCAAATGTTGGCCCTACGAATATTCTCCACTTCCAGCATGTACAACTGCAAAGCAAAAGAACAGTTATACAAATGCCTACTCCGAAATAAAGGACTGATACACTAAAAGTCTGATATAACATACTCGTAAGCCCATCACGGCCACCTCTTCCATCATTGCGACGTCCGGAACCTCCCTCAGGGACTCATTCTCAGCCTCGGAACAAAGCAGGCTGAATTGCTCCACTAACTTGCCCCTCTGGGCCAACATGTTCATGTCGGCAGGAACCTCAACAAGGCCGGCCGACCCCTCCGCATTGACCACCGAATGGGTAATGCCCTCCTCGAACATTCGAATGTCATCGGGGTCCAAGTCGGACTCAGAATCATACTCATCAACCGTCACATTCTCCTCCCTCTCCGCCGCCGACGGTGTAGCACGACCTACCAAGGATAATGGCCGTTCACCCAAGGTCACAACAGTAGTGCCCAAGGATTGATACTCCGCCACATCTAGATGCCCTGCGACATCCGCAACAGAGATTTTTGGACGGGGCACAGCAGCAGTAAAATCCTCCGAGCTCTAGCTAGCAGGAGCAACACCGACCATCTGCTACCCTTCAACAGCAAACTCTGCAGCAACACCGACCGTCTGCTCCCCTTCAGCAGCAGACTCTGCAGCAACACCTCCCTCTGGGCCCGTCGGGGGAGAATCCAAGTTAATCATCGTCGGGGGAGCCATTTTGAAACCCACTCTCCGCCTCTTTAACGGTTCGTCTTCCTCCCCGGTCGACGACGATTCAGCTCGGGAACAGACAGTACTAGATGGGCCTTCATTCTGAGGTGCGGCCTGGGTCGGACAAGTGAAAGCCACTGATTCCACGGACGCCGCCCTCGATGAAGGTCGAGCCGTAGATGCCACAATTATCTGAGCAGCTGCAGCCGGCCGACGGAACGCCAACTGAGGGGCCCTGACTCTGCGAACCCTCCCTAATCACAGCAAACAAAGCTCAAAAAGTAAGAAATAGACGAAGGAGGGATCAGAAAGTAAGGAGGCACTCACCTGTAAGGGGCCTACGTCCGAACTTCAGATGAAACGATGCCCACGTACGAATACCCGCTGTGTGGGGCAGGACGGCCTCGACCCATTTACGAATCCCCTCCAAGGGAGGCGACGGTACCTTCTCGGCTGCAAAACATCAAAAATAAGTCTCTATGTAACACAAGGCATAAAGAGAGTAAAACCGAAACGAACTTCGTCAGCCAAGGGCAGAGACTTACGGGCAAAATTCCACACCACCGGAAATCCAATTGGGTCCGCCACGGGATGCTCGGTCCGCACAAAGAAAAAATGATAAAAAAAGTAGCAGTTGGTCCTGTCGTCCATCCTGACCACCAAGCCTCTCGACCTACGAGGACGCGTGTGGATCATAGTACCCCAAATCCTTTGGGGGTGCGAACAGGCTAAGCACATGCCTCAGGGTGACCTCACGACCTGCTAACTCCGCGTATTTGATGAACATGAGGGAAAGTTTATACAAGTAAGGAGAAATCTGGGCAGGGCACACCTCGTAGTAACGACAGAAGTCGACCACCAACATCGGGAGTAGCAGTATATACCCCACAAGGAAGGGATAGGCGTAGAACGAGCAGTACCCAGGATGGTCTATCTGCACTCTGTCATCTTGCGTGGCGGGCACTATCTCGACGTAGCTGGGAATGCCCATCGCTCCCTTAGCTCCTTTATCCCAGCTTCCCCCATCAGGGATTTGATATCTGAATGCTCCCTGCCCCCATCAGCGCTGAAGTCTTTTGCCACCCTCCCGCACAGAACAAAATTTCATCCACTGAAGGGACCTCTTCGTTCTCCATCGGGTCTAAATCCCCGCCCGCCGGAACGTGGTCCTCAACCGCCGGCGGGATGGCCAGAAGATTATCATAAGAAGAAGTTCCTGCCATCGTCAACCTACAGGAAGAGTAAGGAGTTCCACCAGGAATATAGGAAAAATAGAAGAATGTTAAGAGAGAAGAGGCAAAGAAAAAGCTCAGATTGATCAAAGGATAAATATTCTGGAAATCCCCTCGAAGACAGGCAAAAAGAAAATGTGAAAGACAAAGGGCAAGGCTCATCCAATTTATAGGGCGCAAATCCTCTGAGCACAAAAACCAATGGTCGCCATTAGGATCCGACCAGGCGCGAAAAACGATTCACTTCCTCGGGAATGTGCGCCATTATGACTGTTCGTACGAAGCGACTCTTCATTTATCAACAATCATATGATGACGTCGTAAACATAGTCCGTCCGTCGAGATCGGTAGAATACGACCCCGACAGACGGAGGGACTAACTGTATTGGTTAAAAACCTAACCACTCGACCGCTGCGGTGCCAACCCCGTCCCTAATATATATTTCTTAAGCGACGGCTAATGAACTCGACCTTGCCCAATCCGTACCAGTTACAAAGCAAGCGTCGAGGTCGGAGTCCTCCCCCCATAAGGGGAGCGTCACTCCCTCAACCTGGTCGACCAAAATAGGGTGTGATGAACGCGAGGCCTTCGACTATAAATAGAGGAAGGAAGAGTCAGACGGGGGGAGATTTTTTCTCCATATTTCTCTCTCGCTAAAAAGCAAAGAACATCGCTCATTTCGAAAAAGCTCTGAAGGATGATAGAACTACTGTAATTTCCTGAACCTCTCCAAGGAGAGGCAGGGTCAGTTTCTTTGATCAATAAAGTTTCTTAAATGTTATCCCGATTAAATCCCCGTCTCGTTGCTTTGTCTCGTGATTCGACATTAATTATAGTTGGCTACGATATACCCCTTCTTGTATATTGATTGAATTGCTTAAATATTGTTCGATAACTTTTTAAGTCAAACAACTACAAGTGTGAAGTCGAAAGACTAAAATATCCCTATAAAGTTAAGTGACATTATTACCTTTAAAAAAATAAGTTCCTCCTTCATCAAATTTAGACCAAATCTTTATTATACTATTGTAGAGAAACGGAAAATGTTCCGTAATAAATATTCATATTAATGAAGTTGCATCTATTCCACTACTTCTTGCCATTTTCATATTTATCTAATTTTTTTTAATTATTTCTTTCATTTATACGTTAATAACACAGAAAATCACCATAGGAATACACGTACAACGCACGAAAACAGAAAATTAAGACTAAAATAAACGTACTGTGGTCTTTAAGTATTGCAATTCCTATTTTTTCTTTCCAAATTTGGGGATTAATTGTTATTTCTTGTAGACAAAACATGGTTGATATGTATTCACATATGCTATCATGTTGTTTGTTTGGATAAGGTTTCTATGGCTGAGGATACAAGATTGGAACATATAAGCCAATCCTAGGAGCATCAAACACAAAGCGCAGTTTACAATTAATGGCTGCTGCTTCCCTAAGCGGCCCCGTAAATATTTTAGAATTGCAAAATGGAAGAGGTAACAAAATCCCAAGCAGCGTGCTGTTGCTCCAGATCTGTCGCCAAAACAAGGAAGTCAAACAATTACATAGCCAACTAATTATTTCAGGATTGATTCTTCGCCCTCCAAATGCAGCAAGGCTATTAGAATCCTATGTTGGAGTGTCTGAAACTGATGATGCATTGTTACTCTTTAAAACATCAATTCAATCACTTGATACCTTTGCTTATAATGTTATGATCAGAGGTCTGATTCTTAGCAAGCGGCCTAAGGAGTCACTTTTGTTGTATGAACAATTATTATCAGAGGGTCTTGTACCAGATAGCCATACCTATACTTTTGTTCTCAAAGCATGTTCTCATTTGAAAGCTGTTCTTCAAGGTAAACAAGTACATGCCCAAATTATCAAGACTGGCATAGGACCAAATACCCACGTTTGTAGCTCTCTAATTTCTATGTATTCCTATGCTGGAAGTATGGAATCTGCAAGACAAGTTCTTGATGAATATTATGAGGATAATAATGACATTTGTCCTCTTAACTCCATGATTACCGGTTATATGAATGAGGGCCTTGTGGAAAAGGCGAAAGAAATCTTTGATACAATGGAAAATAAGGATACTGCGACATGGAGTGCAATGTTAGCAGGGTACACTAAACATGGTATGCACGATGTTGCACTTGTCACCTTTCAGAAAATGATGAGTTATAGAGTTCCACTGAATGAATCTTCACTTGTGTGCACTCTATCAGCCTGTGGAGAGTTGGGAGCTTTGGATCAGGGAAGATGGATACACACATATATCATAAACAAGAGAGAAATTGTAATGAGTGTCAATCTTGGTACTGCTTTAGTTGACATGTATGCCAAGTGTGGGTGCATTGAGTTTAGTTATCAGTTGTTTAAGAATATGCCTCAGAGAGATGTTGTAACTTGGGGAGTGATCATTTCAGGTTTTGCAACACATGGGCAAGCCAAGAAATGCTTTCAATTATTTGATGAGATGATTGAGTCCGGAGTTGAGCCAAATGGAGTCATCTTTGTGGCTATCCTCTCTGCCTGTTCTCATGCAGGGCAAGTCGGACAGGGATGTCACTACTTCAACCAAATGGTGTATCAGTTCGGAATTAGACAATCCATTGAGCATTTTGGATGCATGGTGGATCTTCTTGGCCGTGCTGGGAGGCTTGCAGAAGCAGAAAAACTCATTTTCTCGATGCCAGAAGAACCAAACTCCATAGTATTGGGCGCATTGCTTAATGCTTGTAGAATCCATAATGATGTTGAGAGAGGGAGGTATTTATTCAAGCGGCTAATCAATTTGGAATCTTCACCTGATCGATATAAACTAGCAGCATCTGTGTTTGCTAATAATGTAGAAGGGTACGAGATTAGAAAGTTGGTCAAGGATGAAGATTTGGTAGCTAGATGCGGCTTGAGCAATATTCAGGTGGATGGGGTGGTTCACGAGTTCATGGTCAGTGATATCGCGAATAACAGGGCCCGAGATATCTATGAGGCATTAGGAGGATTAGTAGATCAATAAAGCTGGTGAAGTCATTTGATGGTTAGACTTCTGTTAAGATAGTGAGATTCACAACACTTGGAAAAACTTCTGTCCGAAATAAAATTTGTTACTGGATAAGACTATACGGCCTTTAAAGACACAATCTATAAGGTTTAATTTCAGCAGAACAAAAAGAATAAATCCAGTGCAGTCACAAATATTGCCAACTCGCTTATACATCATTATCGGAAAACGTAGCTGAAGGAGAAGATAGCTGCTGATTATGACATGCGACACTCTTCCACAGCTGCTAACCGGCCACAGAACCATGATGAAGGAGAAGGGCATCCTTTAAACAGAATAAAGCAAGATGTATGTGTGCAGTGCAGCAGAACGTAATCGCAGTACCTGCAGAAATGTTAAAAGGACCACATGATTGCAACACGTGGGTTGAGAACATACTTGCAGTTGCATGGATCTAGTCGCTGCAGTAGATGGGACCAACAGCTCAACAGTATCACGACCTTACTATGAGGGAAATCTCGTATTCATATATACGTAGCGACTTATGAAAAAAAAAAATCAGTGATACCAACAAGATTTCTTCATTAATGTGTCCATGGCATCATTAATTCCACCAAGAAATGAAGCATCTGAAAATCCAAGCCCGTTCTGCAAGTGTCTAACCAAAGACGAGCAATTGTATCAATACATATCTTTGAAAAAGGTGCTCCTTTATTATAGTCTTCATGTCTGGCTTACAGATATTCTCACTCCATTTAGAGCTACCTCAACAATCTAAGTTTTGTACATTATTTGCTTAGCAGTTCCATTAGAACAACTGAACGACATTGCTTTAGTCTGTATAAATGATGTATAGATAGCCTTATATTTGTATTTAACAATGAGACGATATAGTAGTTGATCTTCGACCATGAGGCACATCAAAATTCTTAATCTTTAGCATACCACCTGTAGTGCCGCTCACATTCACCATATAAACTTGCGTCTTGACCTATTCCGAAATTGCTTTTTCATCACACACCAGGAAGTGGGGAAGGTGCTCAACTGTAGTAAACAGAACATGTAATTTGTATCATAATCAAGTACATAATAAAAGTTAGTTTGATGACGGCAAGAACAATTTATTTCATGATCAAGTACTGGCTACAAGTACACATTTTCTTCTGCACCAACTCCCCTTAAAAGAAGAGATCATAGCCAGATGAAAAGTATGGAATTTTTTTTTAATATTTTAAAAACAACTTAACCAAGAGAAAAGCTAAAGAATTTTACATCTCGACTCAAGCAGGTAGAGTGACTTCCACATTTATATTGCAATTTTCTAATGACAAATGCATTTGGATAAGATTTCCACCTGAATTAAGAAATAAACTAATTTTTCAATTCAAGACATTGTGTCAAAGTCAAGTTTGTTGATTAGCATGAGTGAAACTACCGTGTTAAATAATGTTCAGAAAGATTTTATGGTAGCTTACATTGCCGATCAGTTTAGCCCCAAACCATGCAGAATCTACGCCATATGGTGGAGGAAGTACTCTGATTCCATTACTCATGTGTGGTGGAAGAATTCCACATACATCCTTCTCTAATCTTTCTGCAATAAAAGTTTAGAAGGAACATCAGTTGTTTCCTTGAAGATTGGATTTCTTCTTTACTTCTTCGGTTAAAGCTTCGCTGTTTTTTTTAATTAGGTATAACAAAAAGGATAAACACATGATTCCATCAGATACATTTCTAGGGAAAAAGGAGCAAAAGTTGCAATTCACCTGCTAATCCAGGCAAACATGCACTTCCCCCAGCCAAAACTACTGTTTTGTACCAGCTATCATCAGCCATTAATTCAGCATCCTGGCAGTGCTCCATGCACAGTGCCACAGCACTCTGCAAACCCATAGCACGCCTGAAACAAGACCACGAGATCTACTAATTTTCCATACCACAGATCCTTGTTCTTTTGGGGGGCAACTGGGAGAGAGGAGGGGGGGGGGGTGAATTGTGTTTCACCATTTTCATCCACAAACCACCACTTTTTCTCAACAATATGAGTGAAGAAATTGACATCATCAGTTAACCTCAGCACAGTGTAGCCTCAAAATGATAATACCATACCCAGAATCATTTAGCATAAGTACTCTTCCCAATTTAACACCCTGCCTCCACCCACCAAGACTAAAAATATCTCTTTCCGTTGAACGTTCCCATTTAAGAAAATAAGTTTAAAGAAAGACCCGAATATAATAGGGTGCCACTTGACTACATAGTTCACCTGCACTGTCATATGCAGATCAACTCCAATCTTTTAAAGGACGCGATTCCAATAAGGAGTGGCAGTCTTGCATTATTTTTACTAGAAGGCTATCAGCCTGCCCTAACGACCACCTTATCGTCTTTAACATTACACCTAAGGGAAGTAATTGTAAAGGGGAGTTGTTCAATAATTCTTAGTTTCTTACTAAAGTTCCCAGAATAAGATAGCATGGACGTACATTCCTGCAATTCGAGGCTGGAACAGAATCTCTCCTGTTTTAAAGCGCTCTTCTGAAAGCGTAAACCAACCTTCGGACGCAATCTGGAAAGAAGCTTTGGTATCTTTGGATTTCTCGGCTTCATAATCGAGTGCGACATAACAAAGGTTCTGCAATATCAACCAAACATATCTCAGAAAATATACCTGAAAAAAATTAAGAAATTAAAAAAAAAAAAATCTAACTCTCATGCAGCTAGTCTTGTCAAGTCTATGTTTGATCAAAGGTCAATAATAACAGAATCTAACAATGGTTTGTGTTATTAAGCTAAAAGGAACAAAGTTACTTGTACACGAGTAGCTTGTTTATTCAGCTTTTGGATAAACAAAATACAGTGAAGAAAAAGTGAAAGTGAAGCAGAAACTCTTGAATCTTCAAATTGTAATCACGTTCATGATGTTTTTAAAAGCTTAAACTTGGATAACTTGACAAACCTTACATTGATTATTGTAATTCGACCATATGCAGTAAAGAAGAAAGTCACACAACTAAGTTATGCATTTAACATGGTTTATTGAGGTTATCAACTGCTAGTCCATATGTAGCAGTGCCACCAGCTACCAATCAACAGGTGAAAATGTATTACTAAAAGAACAAGCACTTCACAAGATTAGTATCTAGATGTGGCATTTAGACGACATGCCAGTTCAAAAATTTATACAAATTGAAATGATTTCCAGTACCAGAAATTTTACCAAGACACATCTGATTTGATTCAGGAACTGCTGACTTGCAAGGCAGAAACAGTACAATTGTGCATGTCTAGTTCAAACAACCTCCCTTCCCACCCTATTTGTTTAATGACCAGAAAGCTGAATACCTCTTTTAGTGCTCGGACAGTGTAAAGTGACCCAAAATAAATGTTCTTCTGTTGCATCTGCTCCTTAAGGAATCCTGTAAGCTTCAATGCTCCAATTCCCACAACTTCTACACCCACCTGGTGCATGACTTTACCATGAAGAACTGCAAAAGACAAAAAAAATGGCTATACATAAACTATTGAAACAATGTGAGCAAACTGCAACCATAAGTGACATAAAAGCATACATGATACAACATACCTGTAAGTCAATCACGAAGAACATTATTTAAATTATCAGAAAAAATAAAGAAGTGGAGAATACAAATTTTCTTCCTGAAATATCCTACTAACGACTTTGAAAACAAAAATATTGTCACAGTTCAAAGAATTTTAACGAAATTTAGAGTTGTACCACGACAAGTTTATAATAAAGTCAACGGACTGAATCAAATAGGTGTGGTACATGAGGAAAAGTCTTACTTGGAACAATAGATGTTTGGTGAAACCCAATGTTGACTACTATTCCTGAAACTTTCCTCGCAGCAAATAAAGCTAAAACTGCCTACAATATTTGAAAAAAAGACATTATGACACTAATAAGAAATTGATAACAAATTAACACCAGAAATTAGGAAGAATCTTTGCAACGTGTAATACAATCTTAGAGAGAAATGTGCAGACGTTTTCCAAGCAGTTCGTGACATTTTCCCTTGATATATTTCAGGCTGACGCATCAGAATAACAGATTGAGATCTGATGTTCAAATTCAAATATGACAGTAGCAATATCGAACTTTTTAGATTATTTATCTAACAGCTTAAATTAATAGTATGCAGGACAAGCCAGAGAGATAAACTAATATCTGTATTCAAATATTAGTCAAAAATCAGAGAGTCTGATTGGCAGGAATACTTTTTATATCAAGAAAAGCAATCGCTAGACACACTAGAGAAGCATTAATGTATTTAGATAAATACGTAATGTGTAAGGATCCTGGTATACTTGCTGAAATTACAACATTGAGCTTTAAGATGGAACAAGATAGTCTAGACAAAATCCCAAAGTAAGTTAACAGCAATTGGGGCTCAACATAAGAAAATCAATTCATTTGAGCAAATCTTTCTACTTAGAATGAAACATAAGACAGACAAAAAAAATAATGTAATCATATCCAACGGAACAAATACAACACTTCACCAAGCACCAATAGACATTAAAATGTAGTTCCATCGTCCCAAGGTGTCCATCATCTTAAAACACAGTTTCCAGTTCAAAAAGTAAGTTATGTCTATGTTTCACCACTTTCAAAATCTAATAACCATAGAACAATAAGGTAAACGTAATATTTAATGACCATCTTAGCAGTAATTTTTTTCTTTTGTCGCGCTCATCCTTCTAAAGTGCAATTCGCAACCTGTGAGTTTTTTGATCAATAATAAGTCCATTCATCTCCTTCATAAGGTATTTTCATCATGGGCAATTGGTTATATTTGGATATCTCTACAGCTATTTTGCACCCTGTTCCCCATGTTAATTGATCATTTTTAATCTTAGCAATTAACAATACAAAGCATCACTCACTCATTAGTTGGTCGAATATGTATCAGATATGATAAGTGAAAAGCGAGAAGAGGGGGGTGTTGACAGAACAAAGTCTCATTAAGGAGAAAATAAAAGAAATAGTACTGTCATTTTGTATAATTAAAAAAGTTTCAGGGATGGGAAACTACTGCAATTAGCAAAAGTAGTCAATTATATTAGGATGTGGCTATACTGGTATGTATTAATTTGGTGGTAGTAGTACTAAATAGCCCAATGCTAAGCCATGAAAGAAAAATCCAATAACCTTGTCCAGTTCTTCTTTTATTCCCTCTTCCCTTTAACTTAACTCTCTTCCGAGTGTAGATAAAACCATAACTGTCTTCTGTGCACAGACAAAAGCATTAGTAAAATTCAAAAAACTTTCTTGGAAGTGGCAATTCTCTTTTGAAGATAAAGGCTGCACTGATTACTTCTCTCTTTTCTTTCGAGACTAGGACATGCCACACGGAAAGTAGGGCGAATGTCTGTCTAAGGAAAAGGCACATGGTAATTGTGAAAGAAGACCATAAACAGATATTGTGGAATTTTACACTTGCTTCAGGAAGGAACAGATTCTGCTTTATATATGTCTTGTTGATAAATGTTGCCCAACAATGACATAGATGCTTTCTTCTATCTTATTTCCTCAGTCAAATTAAATTAAGTTGTTCTGAGAGCCTTTTTTTTAATATGTAAAACTTCAACCACCTCTGACAATCCAAAAGAAGTTAGAGGATATGAATAAGTACTACCTGGTTGACAGCACAAACGGCAGGAACATTCATGTCAAATAATGCAGAATGGATAGCTTCTTTTAACTGCCTTCTAGCTGCTTTATCACATTCAGTATCTGAAAATGACAGGTACAGACAAGTTAGGAAAAAAAATAAGAGATCAAACATAGTGATGAGCCTTGACTGCCCAACCATGCCCCGGCTAGCGCACCAAGAGCAACTGAAAAAATCTTACTGCACTCTAAGTTTCACTTTTCACAGTTAAAGATTCAATTGACTAAATATAGAATTCAAACCTATCTAGCACCTTACCCTCTAGCTCAAATAAAAGAACGTTGAGAATAGAGTTGCCTGAGCTGATGCCCCAAGTAATGGACATATATACATATATTGTAAAAAGATATTCATTCTCTAAACAAATTGAGTTGTTGGCATGAATAGAAATTTGATGGAGTTTTCAAGAACACTGAAATAGAAACTGACCTTCATAGTGGCAAATTGGTATGGAGACAATGATTGGCTGTGTTGAAGTTTTCACCTGCATCCTGCATACAGTCCAGAACGCAAAAGACAGAAGTTTAGGAATTGGTCAAGGGGAGAAAGGTTTCTACTTTTAAGTGCTTCCATTGACAGTGTGTGTCAGTGACAAGTTCATATCTTTTCTAATTTTTGCTCGTAGGAAGGCTATATGTAACATTCTGAAATACATGAGAGTTATTTTAGTGAAACTCTGGAAGTCATCATAAATCCAGCCTTTTCTACCTTTTGCTCCTTAGTGGGTAAAACCAGCAGTTTATAATATAGATAGAGGAAAGCTTGCCATGATTAATATGATGAACAACAGGATATGTGCCAAAAGGCAACATAATGATACAGAGAGTATGTCCATTTTACATTGTACAGATTAAATTTTGAGCTGACCAGCATTCTTCTTTGGCAACCAAACATCCATATTACAATCAATTAATAATGTCTAGAATAACCTGTAGAGAGTCCAGATATTATGGTTTTAAAAAGCATTTTAAGAGAAGCAAATTTATGTTCGAGAACCAGAAACCTTTTTGGAGTACTCAATTATGGATGTTGGTTTAGGTGGTCAAACCCCTTAAAAAATCATCGAAGCCTTCTAAATGTGTTGTCAGCTGGGAGCACTGTAAAATTACAGCGGAAAATGAACAGAATACAAACCTGGTGTATATTGTTGAAAAGAAGTGCCTCAATCTAGAATACATTGGAGATTCAATGTTACCAAATTCCTGTAGATGAGACAAGTTTTCGGGAAGAGATACGGTAAGACACTGTGGAGCACATGGAAGATAACAAATAGTTCGAAAAACAACAGGTCTCAAATGTGCAAATGATTTTCACAAATTAATAACTAACTGTTAACTCGAATGAAAGCCCACCAAGAATGTCGCTGATCTTCCTGATGGAGCGCTATACTTACTCCAACCAAATTTGCAATAGCCTGACCCCCCTTTTGATGAGAAAAATAAGAAAAGATGAATAAGCTTGAAGAAATCACTTCTCTATGTAGTATTCACGTAGTACACAGTGATATTAGAATTTATCTAAAATGTGCAGATTGAATCAGCAAAACAGAACAACTAGAGCATTGTGCTAACTAAAAGGCAGAAATATAACCATGGAAAGGTACATACCATCAATAACGATAGCACCAGGTATTTGAGCACGTTGACCATAAATACTCATGAATGACAAGTCCGGTACTGAATTTGGAAATGTCCTGCAATCATATACACCTCATCAAGCCCAGCTACGAAGAGGACTTCCACTGACTACTTTATCACTGATGAGTTACAACATATTGTGTGTGTTTACTTTCTACTTTTATAATATCGGACTGAGATGGGCTTAAAAGGAGCAACATGGATAGTGTGGATTCAAATAGTCGACTCCAACATGTTACGAATTGAGGCTGAGTTGTTGTTCTGGTGTTTTTCCCTTCTAGATGAAGTTTACATGATATTAGTGATTCCTTTGTTTGCTAGTTTTAAAGCTTCTTAAGACTGGTGGGAACACAGAGATGTCACCAAAATGTGACAATTGACAGACTAAAGAGACGAATAGAATAGAAGCAAAATAACTGCAGATATAAGAATTTTCGCTACATCAAGCTGCAACCTAGAAATTGGAAAGTGCAGTCAGAACATAGGGCCACAACTCCTGATAAGGTTAAAGATTGAGCTCAAGATGATATTGTTTTTCAAATTATCAATGCGAAAATTTCATGCAGTTTTGATGACATTAAGTTAAGCTTACAATATCTGGAAGCTAACTGCTAGTTGAGTGCGTTACAAAATATTCATTAATCAAAGGTCAAGCCACGCAATTTATTAATTATCATTATTACATATAGTACTTTATGGAGCAAATGTACAATGATGTACCTTTTATGAAAAATACGCCTTCCATCCCAAGTTACATGAAACTCTCTCTGTTTTCGTATGTCTCAAAATTTTTTAACCATTCAACTGATATAATTAATTTTATTCAACTTCACCAATTTCAAGATTCAAAATCCTACGACTACTCAAATTCAAACTTTGATGTCAATGTTAAACTATTAAATTAAGTTTTCAACAGTTAAAATACTATTCTACTTGTTCGGAGTGTGTTAACAAAGTACCACATGGAAAGTAGAAATGAAAAATAAGCTACTTATAAGGAGTAGGATACTCTTAATGGTGTGTGGTCTTTTGGGAAAAACCTTGTGGGCTTGGCCCAAAGTGGACAGTATCACACCATGTTAAGAGTATCTTTGGGCCGTTTTAGCCCAACACTACTAACACATGCAAGTTGCATTAAAATCACTCCAAGCCCAACCACATGATTTGCATAAAGCAGGATAGAGAAAGTAATTTCTCTTATTATGCTACACGTATAAGCATTTAGCTAAATAAAATGATAATAGCTTTTAGTCATCCTTTTATCTAAAATCATGCTTAATTGGGCATTAGTATAAGCCTCTACAAATATCCTGTCACCAAATCTTGGTGGCTCTTGTCCAGATTTAATACAAAGACAAGACATAGCAACATTCTGATAGGAAGGACAATGTTGCCATCAGGATGTAGTTCGCTCAGTTCAGGTTTAGCATAAACACAAGACAGAGGCAAAATTCTCATAAAGACACAATTTTTCCAAATTCAATGTTGGTTATGAGTAGCAGGGGACACACACAGTGACGAGGCTAGGAATTTTCCCAACGGTATTCAAATTTAAAAGAAGTGGAAAAAATTCCCGACAAAGAGTGCTCAATATGTATTATATACCTCTAAAACGTGATATTTTACTTCTATGCACAGTGTAAATTTTTTGACGAGTTGACCACTCTTGTGACCATGTGGCTTCGCCACTGGACACACAGAGGCATAACATAAACAGATTCCATAATCGTGTAAAGTCCTTTTTTCAGTTGTTATTTCCTTCATAGTTCATCATAAACACCTACTACAATTTAGATACCTTTCCTTTTTCATCTATCCCTTCCGATAATAATGTGTTCTTTTCAATGTACTTCAAGCGCAAGTTGAGTTATACTTATAAATTGAGTATCTATTTCAATTCAAAATAACAATTGAAACTTGCTACATAACAGTGAAAACAATTTAACGATATTACCGAAGAGGACCCAATCGCAAGTGAGTTTCCGCGAAAAAAATAGAATCCCAAGGCTCATGCTGATTTTGAAGAAAATAAATCCACAGCCGATTATCGGAGACAATGAATTTCCACGTTTTACACACAGAGCTAAGCTTCGCGGACTCTTTTGGCCCTAAAATCTTCAGAATTTGAATAAATATATCCAACGGTATCCGATCAAATTCACCAGTTGACGCCGTCTGTATATACATCATATGCTGGAAGCGATCGGACGAGTTGGCACTCGAATTCGAGTTCGAGTTGGAACTAGAACGATTCGATACCGATTCCCATACCTTGCGAAACAACGTGGCCATGGTTCTGATTCTTCCCACTATAGGATATCAGTTTTAGCTGAATAGTGTCCCATGGAACTAAACCAAATTTGACATTTGCGAACGATCCCTTTGATCAACACGTGGATACTCCTTCCGCCTGTAATAGTAGCTGAAAATTATCTAGTGACCTAGTTATGAATTATGAGGCATTTTAAACATTTTATTCCTCGCAAATATTAAACATTAAAACATGTATCAAAGTGAATGGACATTTTTCTCATTTTAAAAATCATTTGCATGAAAAACACGTCAGAGCTAAATATGCATAATCAGGGAGGCTCTAAGGTGATCACAGTCACAGATAAGGCTTGAGCCTTAAAGCCCCGAATTTGCGGACCCTATTTTTTTGAAATAATAGATTTATAGATATTTAATAAAAAAAAATTTTGTATGAGATAAAGTATATTCGTATTTAATGATCGCATGAGAAAGTGGCACGTGAAACCGAAGATAGAAGATAGCTAAATCCAAATGCAATGATCTCTCTTGTCACCGGAGAGAATAATATTCATAACGATACAATTAATGTCTCCATCCGGTAGCATTCAATGAAGAATATTCTACACCATTCTAGCATAATCCATTTCAGAGAATATGGCATTCATTGCCATTGTCACACATCCTTCAATGGCCCTCGTGAGGATGTGATCACAAAAACAAGAGCGATCCCTTTAAAATCGAACTCAAGCGATTTATGAGGGAAGTAAGTGCCCAAATGGATCAAATTCCCGGCGCACCACTAGTGCTAAAAGGGCCGGACTCAAAGAAGTACACACAATTGCCGTACAAACCAAGCGCGACACCAGAACTGATCCCCAAGCTATTTAAAATGCCCGACGTGCCGAAGTATAATGGGACTTCAGATCCTCAAGAGCATATCACCACCTATACAACGGCGGTGAAGGGAAATGATTTAGCTCCCCATGATATTGAGTCCGTTTTGCTGAAGAATTCTGGGAGACTCTTACGAAGGGAGCCTTGACGTGGTATTTGCTTTTGCCTGAGCATTCCATAGACTCCTTTGAGATGCTCGCGGATTCTTTCATCAAGGCACATGCTCGGGCCAAAAAAGTACAGGACCGAAAGGCTGAAATATTCAAGATTGCGCAAGGGGAGTCCGAGTTGCTGCGGGAGTTCTTAACCAGGTTCTAGAAAGAAAGGATGTTGCTGCCAGCCAATCCGGACGAATGGGTGGACGAAACAACCTATCCTTGCAGAACAAGGAAACGTCAGATTCTTCCTACCCCAATATGACTTCAACGTCAGCGTAGTGAAGCTGGTATTGGCTATGTGGAACATTAAATAAGCATGGTTCCCGAAGCCAATGAGATCTGATCCTAGCCAGAGGGATCCTAATTTGTGGCGTGAATACCACGGGACAAACGACCATTGGACTGGGGACTACCGGCAATTACGCATAGGTGACGGCATTACTGAAAAATGGCCATCTCAGAGAATTTTTAAACGACCAGGATAAAAAGAACTACGGTCGCAATCGTGATAATGCAGAGCCTTCAAAAGAAGGAGAAGATCCCCCACGCCTGAGGATCAACATGATTTTCGGGGGGAATGATATTAATGTGGTCACATTTTTGGCGGCGAAAAAGACGAAGGTATCAGTGACCCACAACAAAAGACTTTGGGAAGTTGGTGAAGACGACGTTACATTACAGAGGAAGACATGGATAGACTGCTACTACCGCATAACGACGCCCTGGTAATCTCTCTAAATGTCGTAGATTTTAAACTTAAATGTGTTCTAGTGGATCCAGGAAGTTCGGCCAATATTATCCAATGGAGAGTATTGGAGCAAGCCAAGCTCACTAGAAGTATCATTCCAGCCACAAAACTCCTCGCCGGGTTCAATCTGGCAAACGTGACAACCCAGGGAGAGATCTTGCTGCCCATGAATATAGAGGGGGTGATGAAGAAGACCCTTTTTCGAGGTAGTGGACGGAGATATGGGTTACAATATCATCGTGGGGAGACCATGGTTGCACGAAATGAAGGTTTCGCCATCAACATATCATCAGTTGCTGAAATTTTCAACTCCCGAGGGAGTTAAACAAATAAGAGGTGACCAACCGACAACAAGGGAGATGAATGAAATCTCAGTCTCCAGTAGCAAAGGAAAGAAGCATACGACATAGCAATTACAGGAGTTGGCGCCTGTTCCCGAGCCAAGCGAAGTCAACCAAGGGGAAGGGGCGCCGGAATCCTATCAGGTGCCAAGGTATTTCTAGGTACCAGAAGAGACGGACGCAAAAAAGTCCACAGCGGAAGAATTTGAGCAAGTCGCATTATTCAAAAAAATTCTTGGAGAGGAAATTCCACTTGGGAACAGGACCGCACCCCGAACTCAAGTCTGGATTTATTAAATTTCTTTAATTTAATATCGATTGTTTTGTGTGGTCGCATACGGATATGAAAAGTATCCCGCTAGAAGTGGCTGTACACAAGCTAAGCTTGGATCCCATCATCCTTTCGGTAAGACTAAAAAAATGTCTTATTGCCGAGGCTAGAAATAAATTCGTCAAAGAAGAGGTAACTCGCCTGCTTGACAACGGTTCAATCCAAGAGGTAAGAATCCTGATTTGCTATCTGATGTAGTAGTAGTTCCAAAGAATAAGAATAAATTTTGCATGTGCGTAACCTATAAGGACTTAAATAAGGTGTCCCAAAAGATTAGTTCCCATTGCCAAACACTGATAAAATGATTGATGCAACGGTCGGGCACGAGTTTATGAGTTTCCTAGATGCTTACTCCGGGTACAACAAAATCAAAATGGACCCGGAGGATCAGGAATAAACTTCATTCATCACAAATTTTGGCACATACAGCATGATGCCCTTCGGGCTAAAGAATGCCAGAGCCACTTATCAACAGCTCATGAATAAGATGTTTGAAAAGCAAATAGGTAAAACCATGGAAGTTTAAATAGATGATACGTTTGTCAAGTCTTTGAATGCAGGTGATCATCTCAAACACTTGCAAGAAACTTTTGACATATTAAGGAAGCACAACATGAAGCTTAACCCCGAGAAATGTACGTTCGGGGTCAGCTCCTGTAAGTTCCTGGGATTCCTGGTGTCATAAATAGGGATCGAGGTTAACCACGATAAAATCAAGGCCATCGAAGACATCCTGGAACAGCTATCAAGTGTTAAAGAGGTTCAGAGGCTAATGGGGAGATTGGCTGCTTTGAACAGATTGATCTCCCGGTCATCGGAGAAATGCCATCATTTCTTCTTGCTGATCAAAAAGAAGAACAACTTCGAATGGACCACTAAATGTCAATAGGCTTAAAGGGATTTAAAAAGGTATTTGTCAAGTCCTCCGTTACTATCAAAACCGGAAGGGCAAAAAACTGTTAGTCTACTTAGCAGTCTCAAAGGTAGCGGTAGGTGCTATTTTAGTCCGTGAGGATGAAGGTACGCAATCTCCTATCTATTACGTTAGTAAAATTATAGCGGGTGCAAAAACTCGCTACCCACATTCGAAAAAATTGGCCTTAGCCCTCGAAGTCGCCGCTCGAAAACTAAAGCCTTATTATGTCATCCGATAGCTTCATAAACACAAACTTTCGGGTAGGCTGGCGAAGTGAGCCATCAAAATGAGTGAATTTTACATAGAATATAAACCTAGGACTGTAATTAAGTCAGAAGTTATGGCCGGCTTTGTAGCCGATTTCAGTCTAGGACTGTCACCTTTGGTAACTAAAGAAGCGGTGATGGTGTCAGAATTGACATTAAGAGTTTGGACCCTATTCACGAACGGAGCTTCCAACGTAAAAGGGTACGGGCTCAGCACAGTACTAACTATGCCTTCGGGAGAAACCCTACGGCATGCCATAAGAACGGTCCCACTGACTAACAATGATGCGTAGTTGTCACGACCTGAATTTTCCACCGTTGGGACTGTGATGGCACCTAACATCGCACTTGCTAGGCAAGCCAACGTTAGAGATATAATCACCTTTTTTTCTTTTTATACTTTTATAATTAAAATTTAACAAACTAAGTCAGCGCAAACAAAAACGGAAGTCATAATTTAACTTATTACCATTATACTATTAGCCAAAAACCGAAATAGATACCACCCAGAAACTGGTGTTACAACTCACGAACATTCTACGAATACTACAAGTAATGGTTTGAAAGAAAACACATTTGTATCGAAGAAAGTAAAACAGAAATGAAGTAAAGATAGGAGGGGACGCCAGGGCCTGCGGACGCCTGCAGAACTACCTTGGATCTCCAGAATGCAATATTAGCAACCGACCTCTCGATCAGCCACTACCATCTCCGAAATTTGCATAGAAAGTGCAGAGTGCAGTATCAGTACAACCGACCCATGTACCGGTAAGTGTCGAGCCTAACCTCGACGAAGTAGTGACGAGGCTACGGCGGGGCATAGCAATATGTAACCTTCAACAGTTTATACTAAGACAGAAAGGAAATACAGAATGAAATGTAACAGTAACTTGCATTAAATAAATACGGAATCCAGTCGTTCTACCAATACTCAGCTATAACCAATCCTTAAGGGAGTTTCAACACCACAATAGTAAACCTCAGTAGAAAAAGAATACATAAACAACAAATGATGCGGCGCGCATCCCGATTCCACCATATAATAATAATAGTATAAATATTCACCCTTATTACTCCCTGTTGCGGCGGGCAACCCGATCCCATCAGTACACCCTTATTACTCCTCAATATATATCACCCTTATTCCTATTGTTGCGGCGTGCAACCTGATCCCACATGTCCACCCTTATTACTCCTTTGTTGCGACGTGCAACCCGATCCCACCAGACAATCACATTTCACCCTTATTCCTCCTGTTGCGGCGTGCAACCCGATCCCTCTATATCAATACCAATCATAAAATAAGAACAAGTATTTCACAAATTAATTCAAATCCTCCACAACACTTATACCTCAAACCAACACAACGGAAGATCACTACAATTATGAAACTTCATCATTCATTACCACACAGCGAGACCAACCAAAGTGTACCACGAATCACCAATAAACCAACGTAAACCAACAGGGTGATAAGATGAAACTATGGAACAATTAATAACATCAATAGAGAAACAACATTTAACAAAAAGCAATTAGACATGGAAGCATCAATAAGCAAGTAGCAATTAAGACAAGAAAGCAAAATATAGGGAAACGGGGAAAGGGAACAGGTTGAACAGGTAATTTGGCGTCGCATAGGTGCTCGTCACCACACCTATACGCCACACATATGGTATTTTACATAGCAGGCAAGTCGGGGATCCCTAATCCCTCAAGTCAAGGTTAGACCAAATACTTACCTCAAGCCAGCGGGTATTTCAAAGCTCAAAGACCGTTTTACCTCTCGATTCCACCACCAATCCACTCGTATCTAGCCATAATTAACTTAATAACATTAATAAACGCTAAAGAAACTAATTCCAATGCATAATTATATATTTCCCAACATTTCCCCCCAAAAGTCAAAAATCGACCCCGGGACCGCTTGGTCAAAACCCGAAATTTGGACCAAAACCCAATTACTCATTCACCCCGAGCCCAAATTTACAATTGATTTTGGAATCCGACCTCATTTTGAGGTCTAAATCCCCAAATTTCGAAATTCCTATGTTCTACCCAAAAATACCCAATTACACCATGAAAAACCCTAGATTCTAGGATGAAATCTTGTAAAAAGATGAATAGATTGAAAGAAACAAGTTAAGAATCATTTACCTATGATTTGGGGAAGAACTTGCCCTAAGGAAAATCGCCCCTTGAAGTTTAGGTTTTGAAAAATGGGAGAATGAATGAAAAATCCTGTCTAAGTTATGTTTTAAACAGCTGCAGATGTCGCATTTGCGACCCGAGCTTCGCAATTGATCGTATTTTCAAAGAGGCTATCGTAATTGCGAAGCCTTCACAATTCCTGCTGCCTTCGTACCTGCAAGAAAAGTGTCGCAATTGCGATCACTGACCTCACAAATGCGAACAAAAGATTGCATTTGCGATCCATACCCCTCCCAGACTCCATTCGCATTTGCAAAGGGTTGTTCGCATTTGCGAACTCTGCTGGCCCAGCCTTCTAATTGCATTTGCGATGAAAGGCTCGCAAAAGATGACCCTGCAAGGCTCGCAATTATGAGATCAGGAGCCTGTAACAGATGAAACATACCAGCAATATTTTCCTAAGCCCAAAATCATTCCGTAGCCTATCCAAAACTCACCCGAGCCCTCGGGGCTCCAAACCAAACATGCACACAAGTCTTAAAACATCATACGAACTTGCTCATGCGATCAAATTGCCAAAATAACACCTAGAACCATGGATTCAACACCAAAACACATGAAATTTATAAGACAATTTCAAACTTTCTATTTTCTCAACCAAAGGTTAGAATCACATGAAATCACTTCCGTTTTTCACCAAATTTCACATATAAGGTTTAAATATCGTAACGGACCTGTGCTGGGCTCCAGAACCAAAACACACACCCAATACCAATAAAATGAAATCTTTTCAGTTATTACATTTTCAATCTTATCAATTTTCTTCAAGAATTCATTTCTCAGGCTAGGGACCTCGAAATTCGATTCCGGGCATACGCCCATGTCCCATATTTTACTACGGACCCTCCTGTACTGACGAAACACGGGTCCGGGTTCGTTTACCCAAAACATTGACCAAAGTTAACAAAAATCATCTTTTTAAGCCAAAAATCATCATTTCTTAAATTTTTCACATAAGGGCTTTCTGGATACACACCCGGACTGCGCATGCCAATCGATGAGATATAGAATGATGTTTTCAAGGCCTCGAAACACGAAATCGGATTCTAAAACAGAAGATGATCCTTTGGGTCATCATATTCTCCACCTCTAAGACAACTGTTCGCCCTCGAACAGACATAGAAAAGTACCTAAGTCAGTGAAAAGATGGGGATATCTGCTCCGCATATCGGACTCGGACTCCCAAGTAGCTGCCTCAACAGGTTGGCCTCTCCACTGCACACGAACCGAAGGTAACTCTTCGATCTCAACTGTCGAACCTGCCGGTCTAGAATAGCTACCGACTCCTCCTCGTAGGTCAAATCCTTGTCCAACATGACCGTGCTAAAGTCTAACACGTGGGATGGATTTCCGCGATACTTCCGAAGTATGGACACATAGAACACTGGATGCACAACTGATAAACCTGGTGGCAATGCAAGTCTATAAGCCACCTCTCCTACTCGATCAATGATCTCAAAAGGCTCGATGAACCTAGGGCTTAGCTTGCCCTTCTTCCAAAATCTCATCACGCCCTTCATGGGCGACACTCGAAGCAACACTCGCTCTCCGACCATGAATGCCACATCATGAACCTTACGGTTAGCATAACACTTTTGCCTGGACTGAGCTGTACGAAGTCTATACTGAATGATCTTAACCTTATCCAAGGAATCCTGCACTAGATCTGTACCCAATAACCGAGACTCCCCCGGCTCAAATCACCCAATTGGAGATCGGCACCATTTACCATATAATGCCTCGTAGGGAGCCATCTGGATGCTCGACTAATAGCTGTTGTTGTAGGCAAACTCCACTAATGGCAAAAATTGATCCCAAGAACCTCCAAAGTCAATAACACATGCGTAGAGCATATCCTCCAAAATCTGAATAGTATGCTCGTACTGTCCTTCCATTTGAGGATAAAATGATGTGCTCAAATCGACCCGCGTACCCAACTCACATTGCACTGCCCTCCAAAAATGTGAGGTAAACTGCATTCCTCTGTCAGAAATGATAGACACGGGCACACCATGAAGAAGAATGATCTCACAGATATAGATCTCTACCAACAGCTCCGAAGAATAGGAAACTGCCACATAAATGAAATGCGCTAACTTAGTCAGCCTGTCTATAACAACCCATACTGCATCGAACTTCCTCTATGTCTGTGAGAGTCGAACAATGAGATCCATAGTGATACGCTCCTACTTCCACTCAGGAATCTCAATCTTCTGAAGCAAACCACCAGATCTCTAATGCTCGTACTTTACCTACTGATAATTCAAACATCACGCTACATATGCAACAATATCCTTCTTTATCCTTCTCCACCAATAATGATGCCGCAAGTCCTGATACATCTTGGCGGCGCCCGGATGAATAGAATACCGTGAACTATAGGCCTCATCTAGAATCAACTCACGAAGTCCACCCATATTAGGCACACATACATGACCCTGCATCCTCAAAACTCCTTCATCTCCAATTGTAACTTGCTTGGCATCTCCATGCCGCACTGTGTCCCTAAGGACAAGCAAATGAGGGTTATCATAATGCTGATCTCTGATACACTCAAATAATGAAGATCGAGCGACACGGCTGGGCTCAGAAGCATCCAACCGCACGAACTGATTGGCCAACGCCTGAACATCCAAAGCAAGCGATCTCTCACTGACTGGAATATATGCAAGGCTACCCATACTAGCTGGCATCCGACTAAAAGCATCGGCCACCACATTGGCCTTCCCGGGATGATATAAAATGGAGATATCATAGTCTTTCAATAGCTCCAACCACCTTCTCTGCCTCAAATTGAGCTCCTTCTTCTTGAACAAATACTACAAACTCTTATGATCCGTGAACACCTCACATGACATGCCATATAATAATGCCTCAAAATCTTCAGCGCGTGAACAATGGCTGTTAGCTCCAAGTCATGAACTGGATAATTCTTCTCGTAAATGTTCAACTGCCGCGAAGCATATGCAATAACCTTGCCATTCTGCATCAACACCGCACCAAGTCCAATACGAGATGCGTCACTATACATTGTATATGGCCTTGAACCTGTGGACAATACCAACACCGACGCCGTAGTCAAAGTTGTCTTGAGCTTCTGAAAGCTCGCCCCACACTCATCCGACCACCTGAACGGGGCACCCTTTTGTGTCAACCTGGTCATCGAGGCTGCTATGGATGAAAACCCCTCCACAAACTGACGGTAATAACCCGCCAAACCCATGAAACTCCGGATCTCTGTAACTGATGTGGGTCTAGGCCAGTCCTTGACTGCCTCTATCTTCTTAGGATCCACCTGAATACCCTCTGCTGATACAACGTGACCCAAGAAAGCAACTGAACTTAACCAAAACTCACATTTCAAAAAATTAATATATAACTGGTTGTCTCTTATAGTCTGGAGAACGATCCAAAGATGTTGCTCATGCTCCTCTCAGCAGCGGGAGTAGATCAAGATATCATCGATGAAAGCAATCATAAAGGAATCTAGATAGGGCTTGAACACGCGGTTCATCAAATCCATAAATGCTGCTGGGGCATTTGTCAACCCAAATGACATCACTAGAAACTTATAATGCCCGTACCAAGTGCAAAAAGTTGTCTTAGGGACATCGTATGCCCTAATCCTCAACTGATGGTAGCCAGATCTCAAATCAATCTTCAAAAATACCTTGGTACCCTAAAGCTGATCAAATAAATCATCAATCCTCGGCAATGGATACTTGTTCTTGAGGGTGACTTTGTTCAACTGCCGATAGTCTATGCACGTCCTCATCGATCCGTCCTTTTTCTTTACAAACAACACTGGCGCACCCCAAGGCGAGACGATGGGCCTAATGAAGCCCTTATCAAGCAAGTCTTGCAACTGCTCCTTCAATTCTTTCAACTCTAGCGTGGCCATGCGATACAACGGAATAGAAATGGGCCCGGAGCCAAATCAATACAACAGTCAATATCCCTGTAGGCTGGCACCCCCGACAGGTCTGCAGGAAATACCTCTGGAAACTCCCGAACAACCACCATAGAATTCATAGAAGGAACCTCAACACTAGAATCACGAACATAAGCCAAATAAGCCAAACTCCCCTTCTCGATCATACGCCGAGCCTTCATATAAATCAATACCCTGATGATAGAATGACTATGAGTTCCTCTCCACTCCAATCGACGCAACCCCAACAAGGCTAAGGTCATGGTCTTAGCGTGACAGTCCAATATAGCATGATAAGGTGACAACCAATCCATCCCCAAAATAACATCAAAGTCAACCATATAGAGAAGTAGGAGATCTACACTAGTCTCAAGACCCCCAATAACAACCACACACGAACGATAGACACGGTCTACAATAATAGAATCCCCAACTAGCGTGGACACATACATGGGAGCACTCAAAGAATCACGAGGCATAACCAAATATGGAGCAAAATAAGATGACACATAAGAGTATGTAGACCCTGGATCAAATAGAACCGAAGCATCTCTACTGCAAACTGAAACCGTACCTGTGATAACTGTATTGGAGGACTCAGCCTCAGTCCTGACTGGAATAGCACAACATCAGGGCTGGGCCCCCACCACCCTGAACCATATCCCTGGGATGACCTCCTGCTAAGGCTATATTATGGGCCGGGCCCAGCTCGGGACCGCGAGCCCACAGGCCAAATGGTCCTAAAAGCCCATTGTGGGCCAGTCCTCCAGGTTGAGACCGCGAGCTTGGGACCGTTTAGCCCGGGACCGGCTAGCGGGCCTGGGCAGGTTCAAATGGGCCAAACGGGCCCAACGGCTATTTTTCAATTTTTTTAAAAAATTGGCCAACGGTTGGAGGTTTAAAAACTAGCCGTTGGCCTGCCAATTTAGCTGTTTGGCTTTTTTAAAAATAGTCATTTGGCCCCCAAACTTTATTTTAACCCCAAACTTTTTATAATTACACTTTTTCCCTATTCTCAACTATAAATACCTCCTCATTCTTTTAATTTTTAACTTACAAAATCATTAATATCTCTCAATCTCTCTCTAATTTTCTTTTATAATTGCTTACTTTATTATTGCAATTTTTAAAAAATTATGAAGTTGGTGAATTGAAGTATTCAAGTCTTCAACGATATACAATTTTCAAGAAGTTGTTCATCAATTCGGTAAACTCGTTCCAACTCTTAAGTTTTAATATTATAGTTTTGTTTGTTTTAATTTGTATAATTATAATTAATATGGCCTTTTCTTTGAAAAAATATTTGGTGGTAAGGAAAAATCTAAAATTGGTGAATCTAGTTGCCAAACTACTACTACTCCCCCGGCTTCTCGACCCAGACATGTTACCCGTCCTCCTCCACCTATTATTCTTGATAGTGATAACTCTTGTTTTTAATTTACTGATAGTCAATTTTGCCATGATGTTGCACCAGGTCAACAATTCAATGATGAATATATGAATGCTCTTTATCCTAATAAAACTATCGATGAAAATGATGCGGAAAATGATGATTTAGATGAAACGCAACCATATTTAGATGATACACCTACTAGTCATGTTGTTAACCCAACTTATAATAATCCAAATGATACCCCGCCTGAACCTCCTATAGTAACCCTTACTTTTAACCTCTATTTATGGTGTTGCTGCCATGTTAAGTCATACCATGAAATTATGAGGTCCTCACTTTTGGTATACAAATATTTATAAGGCTTTAGATCTTTAAGATGAGGAATTTGCTACACTTGCAGATGCAAAAGCCTCAATTAAAATAAATGCTCAAACAATTTATAATGCTTATCAACTTGCCTTAGATCATGCTAGACCAAATATTCCAACTCCTAATTCGTCTAGTTCGCAATCTTCTAAAAGAACTGCGGGCCTAAAAACACTTAGTTCTTGGACGGAGTTTAGGGGTTCTCAAGGTGATAATATTGGTGATAATTCACAACTAAATGAGCTTCAAGTTTATTTGTCGCAGGGACTTGAATAAGAGAATCCCGACGGTACCTTTGAGGTTTTGGAATGGTGGAAGGACAAAGAAAAATACTTTCCGGTTCTTTCAAGGATGGCTCGAGATATTTTATGTGTTCAAGCTTCAATAGTGGCATCGGAGAGCGCTTTCAGTCAAGCGAGACTTCAAATCGGTGATCATAGAGCGCCTATGAGGGAGAGCTTGGAAAAATCAGTACTCTTTCAGAGATTGGATCTGTTCGGAAAGAAGAAAGTTTGGACTTGCTGAATCACAACCGGAGATAGACGAAGCTTATGAAGAGATGCTAGCGGAACTTGCGAAGGATGTTGCTTTGCCCAAAAGCGGTGATAAACAAGCTTCTTTTCCGCATCACCAACGGAAATTCCTCCGAACCTTGAAGGATTTATAAAATTTGTTAGAGATAATATGTAGACTAATATGTAACTTGTATTTTGACACATCTTCATTAGTTTTTTTCCTTTTAATGGTTGTATTAGCACCTTATTGTGCCCATTCCTTTGGGGGGAGGAAGACTAAGAAAGATATTGCCATTTTTTGTTAATGTCGTAATAATAAAAATTATAAGGCATTCCCTTGAATATTTCTTTGCAATATTTTGTGTGTTTAAATTTGAATTAGAAGATTTAAGTCACAATTATATAATATAATTTACAAGAAATTATATAGGGCAATATATCTATCTATGTGTGTGTGTGTGTATATATATGTGTGTGTGTGTGCGTGTGTGTGTGTGTGTATGTGTGTGTGTGTGTGTGTGTGTGTAGTAGATACAAGAAAATGCCTTAGATAAAAAAAATAGCCCGACACACTTAGGCCCATGGGCCCAGCCCATTTAGCCCGGGACCATATGGGCTTAGGCTCACAGTGGGCCGGTTCCACCCACCAGGACCGTTAAGTTCGAAACCGTTTAGCCCGGGACCGCCAAAGACCAGCCCGCCAATGCCCGGAACCGTTAGGTGATCGCATCTAACTCCGCACTACTAATAAGTAGCAAGAGAGGGTCGTAATAGCTTTTACTCGATTTTGGGTCGGGATCGATATCCATAGAGAGCTAGAATTGGAATCGAGTATCTATCTAGTTTAGGATTGCGTATGTGTTCTTAATTACACTTCTTATCATTTTTGGGATTTTCTTTATAATTCTACTTTTATCAAACTACAAATTGTAAATTAAGCTAAGAGTTAAAATGCTACAAGTTGTTCAAATAGGTATAAAAGGTACTAGGGTAGTGACTTCCGCCTAGGTGGTCAATTGATGGGTACTTGAGTCTAAGGCATCTTTGACATATTTGGGGAGTATGATATAACCGTTGCACTAATTTACCCACTCTACACCTCTCGGTGGTTCAAATGATTTTGCTCAATTGACTTTCTTAAGACCAATTGGGTATGCAAATTTGCACAAGAAACTAAGGTTCAAGTCGGGTATTACTCTCTCGAGGTTTAATCCTTTAATTGGGGCTATCAATCTCTTGAGTACGCCCCAATTCCTTGTTGGATCAATTTCAAAGACTTAGGCTCTCTTTCTCAAGAAGAACCCTAGTCAATTAAACACAAACTAGTGTTTGCAACCACTAATTCAGCAATTAACCATGAAATTGACCCAAATATCAAACACCCATAATCAATTTAGCCCTAAAATACAAGAACCATCAATTACCCACACTAGAGTTGAGCCACAACCTTAGCTAATGGGTCTAGCTACTCATATTCAAAGAAGAAAAACAAGAAATGGATGAAGATAAACTCATATTAATTAATTACTAAGATAAAAATAAAGATTCAATATTGAAAAGTAGATAAAATTGCCCAAAATGTCTACAAGAGTCGTTCTCACGAGTGCAGCTGCTTCTAAAAACTATCTGATACCCTAAAAATGGAAAAAAAATCAATTTATACTAAGCTGAAAAATCTGGACAAAAATGCCCCTGCGGGGTTAGTGCGGACTGCACCGAATGGACTGCGGCCGCACTAGGACTCTTGGCTTCAAAATCCAGCTCTCTGAACTGAGGCTCTGTGGACCGCACAGAATAGACTGCGGCCGCGGTGACTTCTAGTGCAGTCCGCACAAAATGGACTGCGGACCGCATTGGCTTGAAAGCTCCAAACTGCAACTTCTCTGAATCTTGGCTCTCCGGACCGCACAAAATGGTAGTGCGACCGCACTAAATCTAGTGCGGCTGCATTGCTTTTTAGCCTGAATACCTGCTCTCTGAACCTCCTAGTGCGGACCACACAAAGTGGTGTGCGGCCGTACTGGACCTATTTTGCCTGAGCTTGTCTTGTCTTTGGCACTTGTGCAAGTTTCACTCCTTTTGAGCTGAACTTTGACATCTTGTCACTTTGTTGATCAAACCTGGAATCAAGCACAACTTATGAACCTTTTGGGACTATTTTGTATGAATTTCTAATCAAAGCATGAGCGAGAAGGAGTATAAAATGCGTCAAAATCCCTAGTTATCAACTCCCCCAAACTTAAGCTTTTGCTTGTCCTCAAGCAAACAAAATAAGACCCACTCCTAAAGGGAAAATCCAAAAAAATTTCAGTTGTCCTAAAGCAACCTCAACTAGCATTAATTGGGACTAACAATTGCCCTCAATACAAATGAACCATTAACAACATTTACTCTTTGAAAAACCATGGATCAAGTGCGACACAGGAGCATCAAGAGTTGACTCAACACATCAAAGAACTCTTTCAATTACTTTGGTCATTGTGGAACCCAAACTCACACATCCTCAACTCTCCCTAAGCAAACCTCACCTTTAGAATAGTGGCACGCAAAATGAGGTAATGGAAATTGACTCATCTCTCTCAAGAAAAAGTCACAAGTCCGGCTCTAAGTACCATATGCTTGCCCCTTATGTGAGTATCCACTAATGTAAGCTTCATTCAACTCAAGATCATATAGGGCTCTTGTGGAGACATTGTGAAGGCTTTTGGTTCAGGGTAGGAAATGTTTTGGTCTAAGTGGGTTCCATCTTCCCTTAAGCACTTCTTTTGATTCATTTGGCATCCATTCACTTGACTCTTTGAGTTATTTTCACTTCTTTCTAGAGGGTTAGAGAGACACACTGTAACTCTTTCTAATGAATTTCAAACCTTTTTTTTTTTAACTTTCACACCTTTCATTCTTTTCTTTTTTTGAATCCCTTTTTATTCTTTTTCATTTTGAATTTCTTTTTGTTTTTTTTGCTTTTTTTTTCTTTTTTATTGCCTTTCCTTTTCTTCATTTTTGCGTCTTTTTACCACTTTGTTGCAATCCTCGTCTCTCCCCCCAAACTTATACTTTTGCCATGTGCTAAAGGAAAGATCGAGTGCCAAGAGAGGGTATCTTTTAGAACGGATATAGGCTTGTATTATGGTTCTTGAAAGAACAAGGTATAAGGATCAAAAGGGTTGAATAGGGATCTTATCATTGATAGGCTATGGAATTGTTCAAACTATCATTTGGATCAAGGAGAGCCTATAATCATGTCTCAAGTCAAAATTCACTTAGGATTCACCTCAACAAACATTCAGGGCAAGTTCTAGACCAATGGCTCGGGACTTGGACTTGCAATTGCAATTACTCACCACACAAGCTAAGGGACTTCTAAAGACATAGAGTCGGGGGTCCACAACGACCTTAGATACGATTTGAGCACACAATTGTCCCGAAAAACCACTTGATGATTATTGGTCAACACAAAAGTCTCAAGGTCACGACTTTCACCATCCTAAACACAACAATTTATTTTTGACCATGAGATCAAAGGCAAATGTGCTAGGCCCAAGTGAAGCTTTGCTTGAGGCACCCTTAACTACTAACTACTAAAAACAAAAAGAAAAACGGACTCAAACCCTTAAAAAGGTTGTCACGCCATCAATCATCGGGAAGAGCCACCCAGTTTACACAACACTCCACCTTTGGAAAGAACCGTGGGATTAAGAAAACCAAAGGCTTATTGCAGACTTCAAAAACAAAAAGATGCGAATCACAAATAAGAAGCTAAAGACGAAAAAATTTGCGGAAAATAGAATGAATATATACAAGAGGGGATTTGAATATACAATGGATGGGATAAATATATACAATGTGATATAACTTTATATATAGACCCAAAGTGAAATAAAAATATGATAAATGTAACGAAGTATCAGAATTATATACAGACCAAAAATGAAAAATCAATAAAGCATAAAAAATATTAAATATATACAATCATCCAAATGAATAACAAGTAGGGCCTACCCCCTCAAATGAAAGTTGGCATTGTCCCCAATGCCAACTAGTCTAAATAAAGCACCAAAAATGAGAAAAGGATATAGAAAACTCCCTATGGCCTGTCTGTCTGCATAGGCTCATGTGTGGTCCCTGGGTCCTCTCTGTGCTCGAGGACCTCAGACTGGTCCCCTGTGGCTTGCTGCTCTTCTACTGGGACCTGGTTCTGGACCTAGACAGACTCTGTAGGTAGTGCACCCTCTGGCTGACTGGAAGAGGTCTCCTGTGGGTCAGCCAGCTGGATTACTGCATCATCAGCTCGAGGGATCATCCTCTTCCTCTTGGGAGGCCTCTGTGACTGCTCCGGCTCTAGATGAACTACTGGTGCTTGGCTTTGGAGCAATAAATCTAAAGGTAAGTGATCTGCCTTCAGTCTCTCTACATCTACTCTCAGCTCCTTCACGGACTCTTTGGAGGCCCGTGTCTTCCTTAGCTTCTTATGCTCCCAAGCAAGCTCCTTCAGAGCCTTGCTATCTGAGTCAACTGCCTTTGTGAGCGCCGCCTGAGTGTCGAGGATTTTCTTTTGGTTGTTAAGTATCTCCTTGAGAGCATCCTCTATCGACTGTGGAACCCGTGCTGGCGGAGGTGCCGAATGAGCCTCTACCACAGTGGTGAGTGAGGACAACTTGGATGAGGCAGTCTGCATCCTGTTATTTATGCTAAGAAGCACCTAGCTCAGTCGGTGAGCAGTATAGGATGGGCCCGGGAAGATAGGATCTCCGAGCCTGCTGATGTGGATGGACCAGCAGGAGTGGCTGTGGATGTGAAAGGACCGGGAGGGATATCTGTGGAAGTAGAGGTAGGCTCAGCAGGAGCCACTACCACAACTGGCTCTTCAGACTGGCCAGTTGGAGCAGTAGTTGTACCTTTGATGTTTTTGCTCTTGGGGTTGTCATCCCCCTACATGTTGTACCAGGAAAAAGGGAAATTCGCCTTGACTCTGATGTCGAAGGGAATTTTTCCACTTATACTTCCAGTCATGCCTTGCACCCACTATAGTAATGATCCTGGACATTGCATTCCCCACTTTGATGGGGTACCCTGCCATGATAGAAGCCACTAACACAGCCCGGTGGAGAGGTAGGGTATTTTCATGGGTAGTAGGGTCCAACCGGCTACAAACAAAAGTCTCCCACCCCGTGCCTCAAAATTCAAACTCCGTCTCAGAATCTTGACTCCAGCAGTCAACCAGTCGGGGTGGTACTTAGGATTACCAGTTACTGTGCTAGCCAGGGACGAACCTCCTCACCCATTTCCATCTTTTCCATGTATAGGGTCTCATCCTCCTCATTAAAGCTAAGGTATTCATTGATGTACTTCCCATAAAATAACACTGTCAGATTCCGAACCTTGGTCACTTTGGAGCCCTTTTTGATATGGGCTACATTGCAGTAAAATTATTTGACCAGGTGTTCGTTGGCATCCACACACTTATCTAGAAAATGGTCCCAGCCCACTCTTGTCCTAAACTGCCTCAGTATGTTGGGATTGTGAGGAAGTGGGTCTCTATCTATGAAGCTTCTCTCCGGGATCAACTTTCTCACCGGCCACCACTCCCAAAATTTATGGTACGCCATCTCACTCACTAATCTATCTTGCCAAACTTCTGGCTTTCTAGTTCTAGCAATGCCTCCCACCTGAGGCTCACCTCCTTCTGCTACCTCCTCATCTCCCTCTACTTCATCCTCATCTCCTCCTCCACCCTCCTTGGATAATGAAGCTGTGGGAGAGGTGGAGTATTCCTCACTACCCGTTGCTGAGCCCTCACACGGCCCAAAAGAAACTTGTGTTGGTGCTTGGGCATTGGGTGATGGTGGAAGAGTAGTATCTGTCAGTCTGAATCTCTCCGGCCAGTCTTCAACATATTCTAGCACATAGTCTGAAGAAATGTCCCGGGAGGGCTCATACTCGCTCCCCGACTGATCATAGGCCCTGTCTGTAGCCTTGATGATTTTCCTTTGGTTCTTTATGTTTTACCGGACTTGGGGAGTGAGTTTTATCATTTTCTTGCCCTTGCCCCCGGGAGAATTCACCTCTGCCCCGGTTGTTTTGAGCATTTTCCTCGTTGTTTTACCATTGTCTACAAACACAATTGAGTAAACTTGTTAGAATCAGTTGCATCAATTAAAAGCAGTGTTGCAGCAAGAAAGCAGAAAGTTGCAGACAGATCTAAGAAGTCCCCCAGTGCGGATCGCACAAAATGTAGAGCGGACCGCACAAAATGGCCATGCGGTCTGCACAGGGGTGGGGTTCAGAATACTCACCCTTTGTATCTTGACAGTGTGGACCGCACAAAACGGCAGTGCGGTTGCACAAGGGCTAGTGCAATCCGCACAAAATGTAGTGCGGTCGCACTGCCCAAAGTTCAGCTTCCCAAAATTCATCAGTGCAGTCCGTACAAAATATTAGTGCGGACCGCACAAGGGAACCGCGGACTGCATAGAAACGACTGCGGTCCGCACTGAGTGCCCAGTTTTGGCACTAAGTTAGGGTTTCATAAATTTTCAATTTGAAGCTTAACTAACACCCAAGTCTTGTATCTATATGATTACCCAGAGTATTTAACTAATTAATTCTAATCTAATTAAAAGATTAACAACCCTAACCTACTTAATTGAAGAAAACACAGACATCATATAAAACTAGACGAGAAGAACAAGAAAAATAAAGGAAAACTAACAAAATTAAAGCAATGAAAGAGAAATTAGGTTACCAGATGTAAGATGACACGGATGTTAACAATTTCAAGCAATCAATTACGAGTAAATGAGCCAGTGAACACTGTTTTTAAGGCTCTGAGAGTTAATAGTGCAAAAGGGGTAAAAGGAGACCCTTAGGGACTATTTATAGAAAAGCCCTGGGGCCCATTCTCACCAACCAGTGCAGACCGCACAAAATGGACCGCGGTCCGCACTGCACAGCTTTGTTCAACTTTACCTTGGCACCCCACTGCGGTCCGCACAAAATGTAGTGCGGCCGCAGTGGCAAACTTCAGAGAGGTCTCACTTTACCCTTCACCAGTGCGGTCCGCACAGAATGTAGTGCGGCCGCACTGGAAACTTCAGAGATTTGTGCATTTTTTCCACTATGTCTTGCACTGCATCAACACAACCCTATAACATCTCACAACCAGTTAGCCCAAAAATCAATCTTATACTACAAAGAAAATCAAAGAAAACAAGAAGAAAAACACATGGGTTGCCTCCCAAGAAGCGCCTCATTTAACATCGCAGCACGGCGCAGGTTACCATCACATTATTTGAAATGAAGAAGTGCAACCACGTGGTTGTCATCAATTTTCCCAAGATAATGCTTGACCCGGTGACCATTCACTCTAAAACCTCACCATTTTTGTTCTTTAAATCAATAGCACCAAACGGGGTCACACACACTACTTCAAACGGCCTGCTCCATTTTGACTTGAGCTTTCCCGGGAACAACCTTAGCCGAGAGTTGAATAAGAGCACCAAATCCCCCACCTTGAATTCTTTTCCCCGAGTATACTTGTCGTAAAGGTATTTCATTTTATCCTTATACAAGGACGAACTAGAGTAGGCATGGAATCTAAATTCATCAAGCTCATTGAGTTGCTCCACCTGAAGATTAGCAGCTACATCTCACTCAAGGTTCAACTTCCTCAAGGCCCACATGGCCTTGTGCTCTAACTCAACCGGTAGATGGAAAGCTTTCCCAAACACCAACCTATACGGAGACATACCAATCAGAGTCTTGTAAGCAATCCTATAAGCGCATAGAGCGTCATCCAACTTCTTTGACCAATCGGTCCTACTTGCATTGACCGTCTTTGACAATATGCTTTTGATTTCCCTGTTGGAGACTTCAACTTGTCCTTTTTCTTGAGGATGATAGGGGGTAGAAACTTTGTGATTGACACCATACTTTGAAAGCAAAGTGTCAAAAGCTCTATTGCAAAAATGAGACCCCCCATCACTTATGATTGCCCTAGGAGTACCAAACATTGTAAAAATGCTCTTCTTGAGAAATGCAACAACACTTCGAACCTCATTGTTGGGTAAAGCCACGGCTTCAACCCACTTTGAAACATAGTCCACCGCCACAAGAATGTATGTGTTCCCACATGAGCTAACAAACGGGCCCATAAAATCAATGCCTCATACATCAAAAATATCAACTTCAAGGATAGTATTGAGAGGCATCTCATCTTTCTTTGAAATTCCACTCGCTCTTTGGCACTCATCACACCTCTTCACAAGATCACTCGCATCGTTGCACAAAGTTGGCCAATAGAATCCAAAACTAAGAACTTTGGAAGTGGTCATCACCCTACCATGATGGCCACCATAGGGAGAGAAATGACAAGCCCCCAAGATACTCAATTACTCTTCCTCCGGTACACACCTTCGGATCACACCATCCGTGCAAATCTTGAACAAATATGGTTTATCCCAATAGAAATCCAAACTATCCCATTTGAGCTTCTTCCTTTGGTTAGAATAGAGCTCACACGGGACAATGCCAGTCACAAGGTAATTAGCAATATCCACAAACCACGTCATATCACTTATAGACACGGAAAGTAGTTTCTCATCGGGAAATGCATCACTGATCTATAGGCCATCACATGGCCTTCCTTCCTCCTCCAAGTGGGACAAATGGTCCGCAACTTAGTTTTCACTACCCTTCCGGTCCACAATTTCTAGATCAAACTCTTGAAGTAGTAACACCCAATGCATCAATCTTGCCTTGGAGTCTTTCTTTGTCATCAAGTACCTAAGGGCGACATGATCGGTGTACACTATGGCCTTGGCCCCCATAAGATACGGCCGAAACTTTTCCATTGAATACGCTATGCCCAATAGCTCTTTCTCGATAACCGTGTAGTTCCTTTGAGCCTCATTCATGATCTTGCTTGCGTAGTACACCAAATGAAACATTTTGTTAACTTTTTGACCCAAAACAACCCCAGCCGTAACGTCACTTGCGTCACACATGAGCTCGAAGGGCAAGCTCCAATTTGGTGTGGTAATGATAGGGGTAGTGGTCAACTTAAGCTTGAGAAGCTCAAATGCATGCATACATCCCTCATCGAACAAAAACTTGGCATCCTTTTCTAGAAGCTTGCACAAGGGGTTTACCACCTTCGAAAAATCTTTTATAAACCTCTGGTAAAACCCCACGTGTCCAAGAAAACTCCTCACCCACTTGACAGAAGTGGGGGGAGGAAGCCTTGAAATCACCTCTATCATGGCTTTGTCAACTTCAATCCCACGCTTTGAAATTTTGTGGCCCAACACTATGCCTTCCTCAACCATGAAGTGGCATTTTTCCCAATTGAGTACGAGATTTGTGTCTTCACAACGGTCCAAAACTCTATCCAGATTTCCCAAACACTTTTCAAATGAATCACCAACCACACTAAAATCATCCATAAATACCTCCAAAATATTTTCCACCATATTAGTGAAAATAGCAATCATGCATTGTTGGAATGTCGCCGGGACATTACACAACTCGAACAGCATCTAAGAGAAAGCAAAGGTGCTATATGGACAAGTAAATATGGTCTTCTCTTGATCCTCCGGAGCAATTAAGATTTTATTATATCCCGAATATCCATCCAAAAAGCAATAAAAGTCACGCCCCGTAAGGCGATCAAGCATTTGGTCAAGGAGTGGCAATGGGAAGTGATCCTTATGGGTCACCTTGTTCAGCTTCTGGTAGTCCATGCATACAATCTATCCGGTAACTGTCCGAGTGGGAATAATTTCATTGTTGTCATTTGTCACCACAATCATACCACCCTTCTTCGGCACACATTGCAATGGAGAAGTACATGAGCTATCGGAAATAGGGTACACAACCCCAGCATCTAACCACTTTATGACTTCTTTCCTCACTACTTCTTGCATTACTTCGTTTAAACTCCTTTGATGTTCCAAAGAGGGTTTTGCATCATCCTCCAAAATGATTTTGTGCATACAGAATGCGGGGTTTATTCCTTGAATGTCGGCCAAAGTCCATCCAATTGCCCTCTTCCTCTTTTTGAGCACCACCAAAGTGACATTTACCTGCAAGTTAGTATACACGAGGGAAAGAATAATGATCATAGGCTAAAAAGTTGTGTTTTAGTCGTTGTAACAACACTTTAATTACTGCATTTTATAAAGGTTTGAGCTTAAATGATAATGAATTGTACTAAATTCATGATTTATGCTTTGCAGGAAGAGATTCCGACTTAAGAATTAATTCGGGATAAATTTGAGTAATTTGAAGCTTTGAAGTCTGAGTAAAAGCTAAATAAATCAAGTTGGAATCGTGTTCGGGGGTCACAACACAAGTCCAGGGAACAAAACAATGAGTCGAGCATGCATACGACTCATTGTCTAGTAAAATGCCCATAACTTTTGTCTTAGAACTCCGTTTGGGCTCCATAATATATTAATGGAAAGCTAGTTAATTGGGCTACAACTTTCATGTTTTGCATTTTGTTGAATTTGCAATAAAGTGCGAGCTCATGTGCGAAGGATGCGCGATCTTGCGCTAGTTAAGGAGCTGGAGGCAGAATGTCAAGGAATATGCGCGAACTCATGCGCGAAGGATGCGCGAGCTCGCACTAGTCCCAGTTCCTGAAAAGTTCTGTTAGGGGCAAAATTAGAAGTCTGGGGTAACTTCACTTGAACCATAAAAGGAAAAGCTAGCTTAATTATTAGGAGATGAGATTTTTAGGGAATTAAGAAGATTTTAGAGAGAAGAAAGAGGATGAGACTCATCTTGGAGAGGAAAATCAAAGAGGAACAACATCTTGAAGCAAGGATTGAAAGAGTTCTTCTAAACTTTCTCTTAGTATTTATTTATATTATGATCAAGACTTTTGTGGTTGATATTTGTATAAATATGTGTAGCCAAAAACCTAAATATTCTGGGGTCATGGGTGTTAGATGATTATGTTATTTGAAGCTTAGATTGAAGATCTTGAATTTATCGTTATGGGTTGTTTATTTGATTCTGCTTTTAATTATTTTACTGCGTAGCTAACAGTGAAATACTGTTTATGAATCTTGAATTAAACTTGAAAAAGGAAATTCGTGATTGCAAATAGGATCAAATAGAACAAGATCTGAATCCTGGGCATCGGGTGAAAGATTTGCAATTAAGATAGACATATACTTAATTGCCTTGTTTGGTTGAAAAATAGGAATTGTAAATGCATTCTTGTTAATACTAATGCCACAGACATATAGGTATTAATTTAACTTGAATAGGCGCATAAGAATTCGACATATTCTTATGGGTATTATTAACCTTATAATCAATAACCCAGATAATTCAATAAATAAATCATAAGCTAAGAACTTGGCATGATCTCTAGCAAGCCCATGACCCTGGAATATCTTTTATAAAAATTGTTATCAAAATATTGTATAATTGTCGTAGTAATTTTGTGTTGTATTATTATTTAATTACTAAGTAAATTGTAAATTGATTATTTATGTATTTTGAGATAAATCACCTTGAATTGATAATTGTTTGAGTCTGCATCAGTCGATAAGTTAATCACAATTCCTCGTGGGAACGATACTTTACTTACTACTATATTACTTGTCGATCGCGTACACTTGCGTGAGTGTTTTGGTCCCAACAAGTTTTTGACGCTGCTGCCGGGGAATTAAAAGTTAACTATTCGTCTAGATTAGACTTTCATTATTATCTTTACAAGTTTTTTTTCTTTTTCTTCTCTTTTTGTAAATATGTTATTTTTATAACTATTTGATTTTTCTCTTAGTATGTTTTTAGTTCTCTCAGGATGACATTTGGGGATGAAATATATGGAGGTAAGTTTAATGATGAAGACGCTTGGTTGATCAAAGATTTTTATGGCCCGTATTTTTGGGCTAGTCATGGTCTCACCTCTTGGACATCCGAATTTAAATATTGGAGTAAGGGTTGGTATTTGGACAGATATTCTCGATTAGGGGAATCTGCAAAATGACGTTGTTTACTAACAACGTTGATGAAAGATTGGTCTAAGGAGAGAGATGAGTTTGCACAAAAAAAAAAGATAATTTTGGCTTGGCTGTGCATAACTTGGATTGATATTTGAGTACAAAGGTTGATGCGTGTACCGTCCAACAATTTAATGATGAGTTGTATGAAGCTGAAAAAATTCTTCTAGACCAAATAGAGGAGCTAAAACGAGAATACCAATTATTAGGTCATATTTTTCTTGAGGATGTCCATGTTAAGAAGAGTGCTCTAGAGTCATGTGAGGGAGTAGTTACTTTAGAAGAATTGAGTGTCTGTATAAATGGAGATGTAAATAGTAGTAAAATTTATGAGTTATGGCGCATTAGACCTCATTCCAATTATTTTTCCACATTGTGTTTAGATAGTAAGATAGTAATCTATAGGGAAGTTAAAGAGTGAGTATGAAAGTGCCTATATTCTTGAATTTGTTGTGCCAAAAAGCAAAAATTACATTCCTCATCTAAAGGCCGAGAAGTGCCGAGTGAAA